>JAOEHY010039953.1:10538-30185 GCA_025447955.1 Psilopsiagon aurifrons | reverse complement strand
TCCAGGAGCAGAGGGAAGAAAAAGAGGGAAGTGAGTGAACAAACTGCGTGGCTGATTTATGGCTTAAACCACGACAAATGTATAAAGAGTCTTATAAAAAGCATAGGCTTTTAGACTGTAATTTGCAAACACCTGGGATTCCAAGGAGTACTTCTAAGGGCTCAGTAATACACTACTAGGGATAGAAATCTTATTGTGAGTAGGATTAAATTCACTATTCAGTGTCCACACATCTAATAGAGAACCTAAAACTTAACAAATAGCTGAAAACCTCTTCATGGAATAGATTTGCAGCCAAGTATTTGAGTAGTATCTGTCTTATTTGTGCAAACAATGATTTATTTCACAACAGAAAGTCAAGGAAGGAGTGAGATCCCATCATACCAGATGGGAAGAAGCTGGCTCTGATTCTATTTTTGCTGCTGCTTCAAAGCTATTGTCTGACTTGGGGCGTGATTCTTCCCTTCATTGTGCCTCCATCCCTCCCCAGCCTCTCTGAATTTTGACTTTCAGAAAATAATTTCTCCAGGTATGGGCTGCATTTTATGATGCTTTTATACAAGACTGAATACAACAGAGTCTCACTCCTAACTAGAATTTTAATGACCAAAATGTTTCTGTAATCTTTCTTATCATAATAATCCTATCCAGTTGTATTGCTTAAAAAAGTATCAACTCTTGATTGAGATTATTTTACACACTTAGCTATCATTCTTTTTTTCTTGCCTCTGATTTTTGCTTTAGTGCCAGGAATCCATCCATGCCAGGAGTTATGTTCTTTTTACGTACTTCAAAAAATTGAAGTAACATCTTTCCCTACACACTTTGATTCTCTTTGGTTTTGGAGACATTTTTTTATTATTAAAAAGAAGTCAGCAGTAATAACTATCTGATGGGAGACTTTGCCTCCCAGCAGAACAACATACCCTTCATGGTTCAGAGTGTCGGTGTTATGACATGGGAAAGTTCCATCTCTGGAGCTCTCCTCCACGGGTAAGACCTTGAGGCTGTTCTATGTGCTCTGTACACAAACTGTGCAAGAAAACAATGAGCATTATCAGGAATTAATTACCATTTTTTCCCTTTCAGCACAGATTATATTTAACAGGGAGAGAAAGACAAAACAGTTGTACTGAAGGATGAACAACATAGCTCAGAATGGAGTCTGTCTCTAAATACATCAGTCAAAGCCTTCAGATTTGCAAACATCCATGCTCACTCCCCATTGTGGCTGACCTGCAGGAATACTACAATAAACTGCTTTACTGCTTTAAGTCTCTGTAGCTCATGATGGACTGAGCTCACTGTGAAATGACTCTTTCTGGGAAGCCTCTCCCTTGTTTACTGCAATTCCTTGTTTTCTGGAAGAGACTACAGGATTGTTCTGGCTATTGTGAATGTGATCTCAGATGTCTTCATTAATTATTTCTGTCACCACAGGGTTTAGCAGCACAGTCAAGGGACCACAAAGAAATGACCCCAGTTAGTGTGGAATGTTCACCTGGCACCCAAGCTGCACAAGGAAGTTGCTCCTTGAGTCAAAGTGCCCAAATTGGAAATAGGTAATAAAACATTATCACACAATAGTACATCTCACAAAGAAAAGGTTTCTTGTTGAAATAATGAAAGCAATGGATGGCTTCAGGCCACAAAAAAAAAAAAAAAATTAAAAAAAAAAATCAAAAAAAGCTCAAGAAAATTTGCAATCAGAGAACAATTCCTTTTCTCAATAGGAAGACTGCTACTAAAAGGTATAGGAATTCCTTTTCTCAGTTTGGAACTGCTATTTGCTTTACATGAAATTATAATTTATTTTCTTAAAATCAGATGCTATTAACTAAAAAAAATTATTAAACTAATCACTTTGATTTCTAAGCTTTTCCTTGGTTTGACAAAGTGTTTAAACTATTTCATGCCTCACTGCTTCAGTCATTTATACCAATGAAGGTCTGTCAGTGGCCAGCTTAGGAAACCATCATGTGGACTGGGGAGCAATAGTGTTCCATTCTAGCCACAGCTGGAATGTTTCACAGATGCTTTCCCATTTGCTGACATCTCATTGGACTCTTAAGTTTTCCCAGTGCTTAAGGAAGAGCTCTCTGCAGTGGTTTGCCTGTGCAGCTCAGCTCACCTCCCTGGTGACAAGACCAGGAGAAATGGTTACCCTGATCCTCCCTGAGTGCTCTGAAAAAACACTGCTGCTTTCTTCAAGCATCTTCCCACGCTTCTGGATTGAGGCCTGGTTCTGTGATCATTAATACCAGACCTCTGCACTGCTGCTCTGCCAGAAATACACATTTGGGGTGGATCAGGCATCGGCACATGATCGCATTTCTGATGTAGTTGGAGTGCAGGACACAGTGTTTATACTTATGTTCCCCAGCCTAGAAGAGGACAGACTATTTCTGACACAGTAACAACACAGGAGCAGTAGCTGCAGAAAATGCCTTATCTGGGAGTGAGACTTCTGATCCAACATGAACTTGTCATTGGTTTTTTATACATTTGAATAGGTGAATTTGCTTACTCTTGATCAGTGCTCTGTGTGATGTGATTCTGTGTCACAACTTTTCTGATCTGACACAAGGAGTTCTTAAGCTGGATTTATTGTATTATTGAATCATGACCTCAGGGATTTGTAAAACAGCTGCAGCCAAATGCCAAAGATTTTAAGGCAATTTACAAGTGGAACCCTGGTCATACTGAAGTCAACAGCAAAAAATCTGTATTCTTTTGGGGACAAAACCGTTTGATTTCTGAAACATGAACTTTCTATAGGAACATACGGACCACATTCGGGGTGACTTGAATTTCAGGTCTGACTCTCCAAGGAGAGGAATATCCATTCTCCAGGAATGATGGTGTGTGTGTCCATCCCACTGTTTATCTGGAAAGGGCCTAGAACAGACTCTCACCAGGATCATGAGCATTCTACCACTTTTCCATCCACCCCCTTCAGTGATAAAGCCACTGCAGTATTTCTGCCCCACTGCTGCAGTTTAGGTCTCCCATGTTTTACCCTGGTTCAAGCATTAGCTAGGAAACATTAAAATGATCTTTGTTTTGGAGAAGGTGTTCAAGCTTCTTGCATCTCTCTTAAGTGTCCTTCTAGCCAGTGACTAAGTAATATGAGCTAACATCTTTCTAAACAACTAACTAAAACATTGGTGTGTTATCAGCACTGTTCTCAGACAAAAGTTGAAAACACAGTGCTACACCAGCCACTAAGAAGGAGAAAAATAACTGCCACAGCTGAACCCAGGACACATATACAACCACAGGATGTGGAAAGTACCTCCATTCAATAAAAGCTTTCATAAATATTAATATCCTTAGCAAATTCTCCATTGCCAAATTTTCAGGACTGCTAAACCAGATGAGTTACTTTTTAATGTTATTTTGTTAAAACAGGTATTTTCTTTCAACTGATAAATGACATTAGCTAGAAAATTATTTGCATTAGTTGAGTGTACTGCTTAACTCAGGCAAGTTGATCACAGAATGCAATGCAGAGAACCTTTGCCTACTTGAATAAGATTGCTACAAAAGAAAAAAAGGAATATGTGCTATCTCTGAATTAAATTGCCTGTTGCAGGAGATGTCACTTTATTCAGCGTGGCCAGAGCTTAGGTGGAATGAGGAAGGAGAAGAAAAAACAAGACTGAGAAGACACTGGGAGAAAAAAAAAATAAAAGAGAAAACATAAGAAACAAAATTAAAAAGCTCAAGGAGAGAATGAATATTTGTTGCTGTATTCTTCAAAAGGGTCAAGGGAGAAATATGGTGACATTGAGACATGCAAGAAAGAAGAGGACAGAACTGAGCTGTGCTCTGTATTCTGCTCGTTTAAGGGAATTTATGCTATACTTGCAGCAATTAAGTCAGAGTTGGGCTCTGATTTATACCAAGAAAAGAAAGCTCTTAACCAAAACAATTTCAGTGCAGCTACCACAGACTCCCTTGTAATTGTGCTTGGGAGCAAAGCAAAGCCAAGGCCACAGCCAGAAGAGACTAGGCTAAGCCTTGCTTTCAACTCAGGGAATCTTCAGACAGAACATGTAATTTCAGAAACTAGCTTTAAGCACTAGGCTGATATAATTCTGCTCTGTTGAATCCTTCCAAATATATATGTAGATATTAATTATGTAAATAAATTTATCATGGACGCAATTAATTACCCATGGATGTGAATATAAAGAGGAGTGTCATGCCAAAGGGCAGGGAGAGGCCCCTCCAAAATTCAGAACAAGACCATCTGGTCTCATTTCAGTATGACAACAGCCTCTTTGATAAGATCTCTGGGGAAGTCTTTCTGCGGATTAGAGCTACCTGTGCCTCAACGGGACCATTCAGAACTGGAAGGTATTGCCAGCCTGGCTCTCTCAGGTCTGAAAACTTGGTATCACTGGAGAGATTCACCCAGAGAAGAAAAGATAAAAACTGGAAGATGACTTTTGCATAGCCATGTCTGCATGGAAAGAGTCCAATCATTTCCAGGGTCATTCTCTCATTTCAGTGTACAATCCATCTCAAAAAAAGCTACAGGATCTGAAAAACACCATGCACAAATTCAGATCAATCTAATGAATACCAGGTTATCTATGCTTCCTGGCATTGCTCTTACACTTTAGAAAATTAGAACATTACAATAATAATTTTGTTATCAGAAGCATTGGCTGTAGTGAGTTAGTTGTATGCCTGCAGTTTGCTCCCTTTTTGCTCTTTCCTCATTCAACCTTTCAGTTATCCAAATGAATAGCACATGAACCAAACACCACTTCACATTTGATATTCTCCAAAGCTCAGTTTATTTTGATCAATTTCCAAGAATACCTTCAGCTCTAGATCAGACAACCTCTTATAGTGACAGCTTTTTAGAGTAACTTCATCATCTCTCATAAAAAGGGATTTAAATCCTGCTTCTTACCACATGTCACCTTTATTGTCTGTATGGCAGGTCTGGAGATACCTTAATTCTGGACATACCTTAATTCTCTGCCTATAAACTAACCTTGCTTTAAACCACTCTTTGATCAAGTGGAAAAGGAAAACATTCCTGTACATATCTGGAGATTTATGGAGGTCTAGGAGTGCAGTGGACCCATTTTTTATTTTACAGTGAATCAGGACACGCTTTATGGTCTAATCACCAAGCAGACGCACACTTTTAAAGACTTTCCTAGGTGCATGCATTTTACACATTTGGATTGTGTTGTGTTTTCTAATGATGAGCTTTAAAAGAACCATTGAGCACTAATTTCCACATGTTTTCATGGCTGTGAAAGATTAATATATAATCCTATAATCCCAATGATGGGCAAAATCTGCAGATGCATTTGCCCATTTAAGCTTCACAAGTCAGGAATGTCTTCATAATTAATTCTCTGAAAACACAAAATGATTCAAAGGTGTCATTAAATACATAATTTAGTCTAATGAACCATCATTATAAGATAAAACCTAGCTTGGCTCAGAAATTATTACCAAGGCACCTCAGTCTAGACTTTCCCTGTGTCTCTGTTGGCAAGGTGGTATGTGGGTACAGGCTTGAGGCAATCTGAAACGCTTTCTCTGGCGGAGATTGCAGGCCTATGCTCAGCACTAATGCACATGTAAGGGAACTTTTATTTGCCTGGGTTGCAATGGTACTGAGGAACATCAGGCTTTTCCTGAAAAGACCCTGACATACCCACAAGGATAGAAGGAGCCTTTAGATGCATGAAGTGTGAAGAGTTGTGGGGGAATTTTCCTCTCCTCCCTAAAGATCCAGTGTTGTGGTTTAAGCCCTGCTGTAAATCAGCCACACAGTTCGTTAGCTCCCTCACCATTTGCTCCTCCTGCTCCCAGGGGGATGGGGAGGAGAATCGGAAGAATGTAACTCCCATGGGTTGAGATAAGAGCAGTCCAGTAACTGAGGTATAACACAAACCACTGCTGCCGCCACCAATAATAATAATGGTAAGGGAAATAATAAGGGAATGCAAACACTAACCACCCCTCAACTGATACCCAGCCTGATCCAGCATTGATCTCACCCTTCCAGGTAACTGCCCCCAGTTTATATAGTGGGCATGATGTGCCGTGGAATGGAATACCTCTTTGGTCAGTTTTGGTCAGGTGTCCTGTCTCTGCTTCCTCCCGGCTTCCCCTCCTTCCTGTCAGAGCATGAGGCTCTGAAAGTCCTTGGTCAGAGTAAACATTACTGAGCAGCATCTGAAAACATCGGTGTTGTCAGCTCTGTTCCCAGGCTGAAAGCCAAAACCACAGCACTGCACCAGCTACTAAGGAGAAAAATGACTGCTACTGCTGAACCCAGGACATCCTGCTTACTTTAAAGGAACTTTGAACAATAGCAAAATACCTAGCATGTATGGACTCTAACCTAAAGCAGTGAGGTTCCTCACCCAAACAGTGCTCAGATGTTCATACCAAAAAACTACCCAAGAGCTGGCAACAAGTCTTTCAAAGCCAGCCCGCTTTCTAGCTGGGATGTGCTGGGCTGCCAGACATAAACCACCCCTGCCTTAACTGGTGCCAGTGTTCACATCAGTATGCAGGATAGTGGGGTGGACATAATACTTGCCGTGTTTACATACTCACTCTTCTTTTCACTGCTTAAAGTTGCCTATTTAGCAGCTTTACAGAATGCCTTTGGTCATTCTTATATCTGAGCAGTGCCATGGAAAAGCAGTGTTAGGTAGGCCTTGTACAGCATCAGAGTAGAGCTGAGAAAACAGAACACTTTAACCCTAATTTGTCACAGTAATAAATTCAAAAAGGACAGGGAAAAAACATCCTTATGAAAGGAGACCATGATGAGTCTTCTGTTTCCACAGTGTTCTAACAGTAAATTAGTATTCAGCGCTCTCTGAAGGAGAAATGTTTTTCTTGTGCTGTATCATTTCAAAAATGGTTCTTCAAAAAGTGTTCCTAAGCATGCAGGGAATAGCTGAAGATCTTGAAAGAAAGAAGCACTTTCAAAGCAAACTTGGCTCTCACAAAGATTTTAGTTTTCTGTGACCCCAATCCTCCTATTCTATAATTACCATCTAAAAAGAAATATTTTCATCTACCTAGCCTTCTCTGTAAGAAAAAAAGCCAGGATCTTTGTGGGAAGCACTGTGTTAATTTGTAAACTGGGCACTTCTCTGAGATTTGGACACTCCAGCTCCAGTTTATTCCTTCATGTGTATTTATTCCCAGCATAGTGATGTCGGCAGGTGACAGAAGGGCTGCAGCAGGCCTGGCTCTGGCCAGGGCAAGGTAGGCAGACACCAAGCAGAGCCATGAGCTCACTGCCCTGGTAGAAGGAGTCAAGGCTGGAGGGAGAGCACATTTCTTAGCGTCAGCTATTGCCAGTCCCAACATCCTTCTGGCAGTGAAACCATGAGCCCTGTTCCCTGGGGATCTCAGCTCTGCTCTTTGTATACTTCTGTCCTTTCCCTCTTCCTCCCTTTCCCTCCATACCTAGAGCATATTTGAAGTGTGGTGAAGTTCACTTTTGCCTATTAGAAAGCTTGGATAGATGCAAGTTCCAGCTCATTTCCATTGCTTTGATTTAGTTTCACATCAGGCCTTTAATTCCCTGTAAGCTTTGAATTCTTTGACAAAATTAAATCATTTACTTATCTGTTACTGATCGTTTTCTTCTTTTCCTTCCCTAGGAGATTAAGATACTATCTGTAAGCACTTTGAAGATGTAAAAGTACTTATTACTGTATTTGGAATGTCCAGAGAATCATAAAGTTACAGTGTACAAATACTCAAAGAAAAAAACACCAGAACCCATCTCCTGCCTCAACAGCACTGCTGGATGCTGGGTACTTCTCCCTCCTAGTTGTGTGCTGCTGTTCATTACACCACACAAACAGCACTAATTGTCCGGATGATGTCAAAAAAAGGCAACTTCTAATTTGGGATCTCAGTTCATTCCTAAAGACATCCTCTGACATCCAAAGTTTTCTTTTTCCTAAAACAGAAAAGGAATTTTACATCACCAGTTTCTGACTTTGCATATGCAAGTAAACAGCTCAGGTTTCATAACTTGAATATGATGGCTTGCAAATTACAGCATGATTCAGGATGCTGCTTCATATGCAGCTAATCTGTCCCTTCTGTGAAACTACTAATTGCTGGGAGCTAGACAGGACAGACTGCTGGCATTTAATCCGTTGGTGCCTGGGAGTCAGCACCCTGAGGGAATGGAAAGGAGGTGCAAGGTGGAGCCTTTGCAAATTTAGGTCAGGAAGAGTCGTAAGGATATAGAGCATCCAACAGACGGATTTCCCTGTTCTCCAATCTACAGTAATTGAAGAATTATTGTGAAATTAGTGACAAAATAATATAGAGCAAAAAATAGATTCAGGGTAGATGTTAAAACTGGGGAGGGGATATTGAAAGTGGTGAAAAGGTATACCATGATGGCACTTGGTTTATGTGTTTTTATTTCCCAGACATAATCAGTCTTGGGGGAAGGAATATACTCTGGAATGGGGGTCTTGACTTCACTCAACAGTTTTTTCAGCCAGGCCTCTGAGGGCTCCTGTGTATGAATCCTCAGAGCCATGCGCAGTTTGATCTTCCTGTACATTTAAAAACTTGTTTTCTTCTGAAAGGTTTCTCTCTTGGCTTTTCCAGAGCTTGTATTCAGACTTGTCACCTTGAAAAGATTTCAGTCAAACCAACCAGAAAAAGAAAGAAGCCTCAACTGGAACTGTTTTTCATTGCTCATATGACATGTGTCTTGCTGGCCTTTCAGTGAACCTATTAACCTTGGTCAGTGTGACACTTTAATTTCCTGAAAGCATAAGAAGAAATTAACAACCAAAGGGCCTGAGCAGCAAACCTTTCCAGCACTGCACAATTAGGTTGCAGGCAGATTGTGTATTTCTGAGCTACTGAATGCAAGACTGATCCCCAATGCACATTGCAACAGCAGCCAGAATGCATCACTTCACCTCCAAGCTCAGTAAAACAACATAGGTTGAAGTCGTTGGAACTAACAAATATCAAGACCCTTTTCTAAACCTTAGAGGAGTGTAGATAATACAGCAAAGGAACAGCAGTGCCTGCAGAACTTTAATTCAGGTATTTTGTACCTTCTTAGCAAAGTTTACAGAGATTTCCTAAGGTATTAACTGTCTCCAGAGTGCTTTGTACTTCCCTGACATGAACCCATGCTTTTACAATCCAAAGAACCTGTTTCATCCAGTTATTTTTCGGCCACTTGAAATTAGGTTTTGAAACTCATTTACAAATGAGCCATCTGAACTGATAAGAATGAGAAAAATTAATTCAAGTGCCTTTCAAAGAAATAGCCTGACATTAGCAGCTGCTGCTGTGGAAGAAATGACTGTACTGAGCTTAGAACAGGAAGCACCAAGATCTCTTCAGCTCCTTTTTTTGCATCTAAACAGGAAATTGTGTGAGCACGGTTTAGGGAACAAAGTGAAGAGCTCCGAGATATGAACTCTGCTCAACCCCAGAGATGGGGGGGGACTGAGTCTGCATTCTTGATTTTCAGCAGCTTGGAAGAGTATGCATGAAACAGGCTGTTCATTTGTCTTAAACACAAGAATATGACCACCAATTCAGCACCTTGTCTATGTGCCACAGAAGCAAAAAGAATTCAACAAGAATAGATAAGGTGTTGATTTTAATTGTATATCAGTGATAAGGTATAAAGAAAACAGCTCTTTTAACATGCTGTCTCCATGGTAACTGTGTAGCAGAGCACTCATTACATATTTTTGCTTACTGCTTTTTGTGTTGCACTGGAAACATACATATATCTTTTATATGCACTCCAACAGATACTGATTTTATTGACTAATCACACAAAAAAAACAGAAGATGTGCAAATAATGGAATTAAATTACCTAATTTCAGGTGTGATTTTGAGCTGGATAGCCCTAATCACCCTATTTTAACTAAATAGTTTTTTATCAGTGTGAAAGCAACGAGTGGGAAACATTTCCTTCTGGTGAAGAAGTCTTGATCTTTGTGGGCAGGAAAAGAAACCTTTTTTGTCTCCCAGAGCTGTGTCCACTTTCTCTTTCCAATGAAAGAAGGTGTAGATTTTGCTTCCTTGAACAATTATTTCTTCCTGGCAATATACAAAAGTAGAGACTCTTTTGCTAGAATGATCTGAAGCTTATAAGTAGGGTTGAGCACATGGTGTGATAGGACAATATGACAAGCTTCAAGGGAGTGGGTGGGACAGCCTTTCTTTAAAGCCACCTCCTTCTCTGGAGACCCAAAACATGAAGCAGGCATTCACATTTGAGTTTTCACAGAATCTTTTTGAAATCCACGGGATTCATCTGGACTTCCACAGTCTCTAGATCTGGCCCAAAGTGAGAATTTTTAATCTGCAGATGTGTTAGCTCCTCAGCACATCAGTTCTTTTTCCCAACCTGACTATGGTGTTTCACATCATTTCAGAGAGACAGGGATGGAATGAGAGGGTGAGAATGAAATCAGAGATAGAAGCAGTGAAACAGATAGACACATCTGTAAGGATGAAAGGAGGATGAGAACTTTTTTGGCTGAGTCTAACTTCTGGTGCCAAAGTTAGACCTGCGATATCAGGAGAATGACCAGGAAGAACACTTCAGTCTAAAATCTTGCCATTTTCTTGTTCTGTAAAGGTCAGAAATTGTTGTGCCTAGAGCACATTTGATCATAGAAAAAGCCTCACCATATAAAAATGGCATTGTTACTGTGAGGTAAATTAAGGTAAACACTGAGGGACTCCAGTTCCATTAACTACTCTCTCTACAACTGTTATCTACTCCAGGGTAGTGCCATGAAGTTTAATAGTGACCATGTGTGTGATGTGCTCTCAGCTCAAAAACAAAAGGCTGGGGACAGACAGACAGGATCACTGCAGTAATGGTTGTTACCAAGAGCCATTAATGATGATGTAATTCTGAAACTGGTATGTGAAAATTTTGTTATATACTCACTAAAAGGTGGCACGCTTGCCATGAAGGAGTCTCTCTTTCTCACTTCCTCCCAGAAACTGTCGCCTATCTCAGGCTACTTGTATAAATTCAGATCTGTGCTTACACAGAGAAAGGTACTTCACGCAGCATGCATTCTGGGAGACCACAGGTCTTCTATCTCTGAAGCTTCCCAGGACTGAAGCACAAATGGAGCCCAAAAACAAAAGCAGAAAGGAACAAAAGCAAATAATGCTAAGAAGTAGACTGAGTTTAAGGCAGATTAATTTGCAAGGGGGTTTCCTACTTTTCTTTCCACTGAAGTACAAGGAAATAAAACGAACAAACAAACAAACACAATTTACTTGCTTAAGTTGGTCACATCCTGAAACCAGTAACAAAATCATTTTGGAAGCCAGTTGAAAGCCAGGCTACAATCTCTTCTTAATTCTTGTAACATCTATGGAAAACATCACAGTGGGCTCAGACACTCAGAGGCTGGTTGCAGGAACACTACACAGTAACTACCCAGGTATTCTCCAGAATCCCAGAGTGCTTTTTTCAAGATACTGAGCTACAGACTGCAGTAATTCCTGTGCTTATTACAAGTGGGTTTAAGTATAATAATGTCCTTAATTCAAGGAATCAGTGGCCTCAGCTGGTTCCAGCATGCTTAACTCACACTTTTGCTAGTGACAGAGAGAAGTAAATGTGATTTAAAAAGATTTTAGCCAAGGTTTATCCATGCTCAATGCATCAGGGAATGATCTGGCCCATTTTGTGCATCTCAATTTGTTTGACTGTTTATGCTAGCAACTGTGCTTGTATCCTAGCAAAACACAAGATTTAGTCAAACTGAAATAATTAGTGGAATCTACTACTCTAGTGAAAATGCAATGGCCTCACGGCTGTGATCTCACAAAAAAAACGAGTTTGCAGCATGAATGTCTGCAACTCACTTTAGGTGCTATGCTGAAAGGAGTGGGAGTGAGAATGTCAGCGTAGCTGGGGCACTGATGGGACCGGATTTTTGTCGGCTTCCTCTTGGCAGTGATTTTGTGCTGTTTCCTGTTTCCAGTTGCAGGCCTTGTCCTTTCTGCTCATAGCTCCATTGTCTACACTTTTCTTTTAGCCTTTGACAGTCTACCTTTCTATTTTCTGCCACAGAACTTTTTCATGCTCTACTGCTACATCCGTTAGCAACAGCAGCCGCTTTTCTCTTTCTCTCCAGCCACACTCCTATTTTGTGTCCCACCCTTATTCAGATCTGGGCTTTGACACCGATTTCCACTCTGATCCCCTCCTACACACATTTCTTTGTTTCCTGCGCTTATCCCTGAAATGTTGGTCCTATCATACTGTTTTCCTGTGCTTTCCTGACTGGTGAAGGGAGCTTGACTCATGCCGAGAACTCAGACAGACTGACCTGCTTTATTCAAACCTGTCACAAAACAACACTTTTCTTTGCCATCTGTACACTTACCTTTCAAAGAAATCAGAAAATAGCAAACCTCTCCTCCCCAGAACAATGATTACTGATAAAGGAAAGAGAGGCAGACTGTGGCACGTTCAAGGATGAATAATTTGTGGCAATTTTCCTTTTTGTGCTGGCCTGCCCCTTGCAGGCCTGTTTGCTGACTCACAAATCCTTCCATGTGTCAGACTTAAAAGACTCTATTATAAATACACTTATAATCTGACCTGTCGCTACTGCTAGCTGCTAAGCTCCTGCGTGGGGCACTGGCAATAATGAGTTCTTCTATTCCTTTATTTTCCATAAGGGACAGCTAAACTGAATGGATTTGTTATCAGACATCTGCCCTGCAGGATTCCGTAGCTACTTATTCTTACTTCCACTTTCTGGAGAAGGGATAGGTTGCCTTGGTTATTTTGTCTAGGACAAGAAAAAAGCAGATAATGCTTCCTCCTTGGTGTGAATTGTGGATTAGGTAAGAATTGTTGGAGTTATTTATCCTGAAGGACTGTTGTACTTAACACAAGGGCCTAGGAACACCTATCTGTGACTCTTACGGCCATTTCTCCATGCCTTTTAACAGGAGCAATAAGAACAAGACTGCACAAGCTGCCTTATGTTCTGTGGAGAGACCATAACTTCAGGAAGCGGGCTGTAACTGGAGCTTTGCCACAAACAGGGGAAAAGGAAGTCATGCTAAGACTCTAGCTAGCAGAAGTTCATTACCAACTGTTATATCCTCGAGGCTTTGCTCCCCACCCCTCTGCCTCTCTCTGCTCCTTCCAGCTCCTCAGCCTAGAGACTGGCAGAGTAGAATAACTCCCCCATTCATATTTTTATTCTGTGATGCTAATCAAGTAGGTTAATTATACATATGCCAGGGTTGACACTGGCAGGAACCATGAAATTGGACCCACCTCCCACCCCCTCACACTTCTCCTCTGTTCAGACCTGGAGTGTTATTAATCCCCTAACACCAGTTTAACTCTGTTCCTATACTCATGGCTAAGAGTCTAATTTGCACATGCATCAGAGTTTTGAACATTACTCCTCTAGAAATCCCCTTGGGAAAATGGGTCAAAATTCAGTGACAAAATATTCAGCCACTACAAAGGACTGTTCCTACAAAACCTCTGTTTTCTTTGAGAATATGGTGATTTTAATGTGTTACTGTGTAAAAAAGTCCTCAAAACATGAAATACTTCAATGTGGTTAAATTATTCTGCTTTGGCTTTATGCCCAGGAAATATTTTGGGGTTGTCTTGTGCATTTTCTCTCAGAAGTAATAAGATTGATACTAAAATTATTGCTAGATTGCTATGCCCTGTAAACATCTACTGTTGTAGGCTTGAGATAGAGACAGGGTAATCACTTGTGAACTATTTCTGTGAGAGTCTTCATGCTGCACCAATCATTTCATATGCAGTGCAATTTATTCGTTGTCAGAAATAGCTCTGAGAGACTACAGCTGCCCACACCTGGTATCAAAACAAGGAGAAGGAGATCTTCCCTCAGTAGGTACCAAGGACACTACTTAACCAACCTCACTATTTAACAAATATATTCATAAAGCACAATCATGTGAGATTGGATGATTAAATACTGTATGTTCTGTTTTTTAAAAACTCAATTAGACAATAACAGCATAACCCCTCACATCACCTTTACTTTCTTTTAGTATTTAGCAATTCCCCAGGCTCTTCCGATTCACTTTTGGCCATCCTGACCTGCTACTTTAAGAATAAAATTAAAAAATGAGATTCCTCTTTCTACTACATCAAATAAGAGACAATCAAAGCCAGATTTGTCTGGAATCTCACTGAACCGTGTTCTTTAGAGAACTGAGATAGTCCTTTTGGCTGTATTTTCCCCATTTCCTGCTTCAGCTGCTATGATCCAGGAAATCCCCCCACCCATACAACTATTTCCCCTTTCAGCCAAAGGATGAAAGTGCAAAGGAGTTCTGTAAGTTGTGAACAGCACTTTCAGTTGTGTAAAATCTTGGATGGACTTGGAGTTGTTTCAGCAAATTGTCAGAATCAGATAAATCAGGTCCATACCTATAAAGGTCTTCCCATTTTTGTCAGTTAATAAACTTGAGGTAAATTCTAGGCAGGTAGAAGAAGGGTGAATTGGGTAACCACAGAGCCCCTGGTAACACCCAGTGTGATTCAGAGCAAATAAAGGAGGTTGTTTTCTCAGAAGTGGAGAGCAATTTAGCTGTGTAGGAATTCTTCTGTTCACCAGCAGCAAAGACATGAAGGTTAGTGGGTTGATCAGAACTGCTTTTCATGTTTCAGTTTGGGAGAAGGTGGCTCTGAACTGCATTCAGCACAGAGAGAATAAAACATGCTAAGAGATTTCCCTGATGTATTCTCCTACATTGTGGGCAAGCAAAGGAATTGTCCAGATCTCCTGTTCATCATAAAGTTCATCTGATAAACAAAGCTTTGTGTAAACATGTTATCTGCATAACCATGGTAAGGATAGAAAAAAATAAAGATGTGGTTATGCCACTGTAAAGAGATACCCAAGACAGGACCAAGCAAGCAGCTAGACAGACAGAATCATGACAGACCAAGAAGTAGCCAAATAAATTCTCATCCACGGCAGCTCACAGTTCTAAACTGAGGCTAGAGGTGTACATGTAGGTAATGAGTTGTTGCTTCTGCAATCAAGTTAGTAACTTTTCTGGAGCAGGGAGTAAGGAATACATGAGGCAATAATCTCTTGCACCACTCCTACAAGATTTAACAGAGCTTCTCTCCCAGAGTCCTAAAGTTTTGGCACACAGAAAACACCAAAGGTTTCTGGCTGTAATATGGGTAAGTCTTTCCAAACAGAGCAATGCACGACCAGGAGTTACAGACTTCACCCCACCAAGATATTATGGAACTAAAATGAGGCACTGGACTGGGTGATTTCATTGCAAGGATGCTGCTGATCTGAGCAACTGGAAAACAAACACCTGATACTCCCACTGACTCCAAGGGCAGCTGCATTTCCTCAGCAGTGTGAAGCTGGGGAACAAAGGGCTCCCAGGACATAAAGGGTCCATGGTAAAGCTACTATAGGCCCATCTGCTCAGAAGTGATTCCTGCAATGGAGAAAAAAAGAGGAAGAGAGAAAAGCCCTTGAAGCGTGAGCCATTTCGAGTTTTAGCATGAATCCTTGACAGCTTGTGATTGGGGTTGCCATAGCAATCCTGAGCCTTTCTGAATAAAGGTTGCTCTGAAGCAACATACAAATGGGTACTGTTTTTGCCCTCCTTGGTTCCTGCAAATGCTCAGAGCAGCCCTTCTGGGCATCTGCAACTGCTTGCAATATCACCAAGCAGATTCCAACAACACAAACTTTGGGTAAGAATTAGTACAATTAATTAGAACAACCAAAAGGTGTGTTTTTAAACACAAATTCTTATTTCATAGCTAAAGTGTGCTAAGCCACCTTTTTACTTTGGAGAGGTACAGGAATAGAGGTTGCTGGATGCAGGCAGTCAGCAAAGCTGACTGAGCAGGTTTTTATGGCTTCACAGAATGGTCTGGTCTGCTTTCAGGGCACAGGAAACCTGGCATCTTGACCCTCACACAGTGAAATCAGTAAAAGTCTGAAGTTACCTTCAGACAGCAGAGCTCAATCTTGAATAAGGGAAAAAATTAAAATAAAATAAAATAAAATAAAATAAAATAAAATAAAATAAAATAAAATAAAAATAAAATAAAATGCCCCCACAATATACCAAGGCTATTTCTGCAAGGTACTGAGAACAACCAACACATATTTGCTTGCTAGAAGTCACTTAGAATCCCAAAGGGGACCTTTAAGTCACAGGATATATGGAGGATGAGCACTAATCTTGCAGTCAGTTTTTCTGAGGTCATATATGAAAGAAAGCTTGTAGCTCTGCACTGTCATAAATAAGAAAGAGATCCCATACTAACTTTTATTCTGTAACTTTCAAACAAACTTTAACAGCAAGGAAAAGGAGGGCACGGGAGGATGTAAAACCACAACTGTGACACATCTCTCTCCAGGGTATTTGTGTTTTGCTCATATTTCTTGGCTTCTGATTTCATTGTTATTCATATGAGAGCTGAAGCCAACACTTCTGCCAGACTTTCTGACCACTAGAGAAAGCACTACCATCTATAGTCCCAGCTGAGCACCAAAGAGAAGTGGTATATTAAAACAAAAGTAAAAAAAGGTCAAACCAGCCAGCTTCACAGAGCGGCAAGACCCACTGGGGATTAAGAGGAAAGATTTTTAAGGGGGGTGGTATAGACCCATTCTTCTCTGGCAGCTTCTCTCCTATTCTGAGAGCTGGCCTCTGTTAACCCAGCCTTGTTATGTCCCCAGGGCTACCCACTCTAAGAAATGCTGAGATGGGGATGCAGGAAGTAGCCATGTTGTCTTGGTGCCTTTGGAGAACTTTGCAATGCAGCTGGTTTTGGCACAGGAGTTACTTCATGATAATGTGTTACAGTGGCAAATACATTAAGATGTTTCTTCTCAGAGTTTTTGCAACTGATTTTGACCCTGTGTTTTAAGTGGGGTTCTCAACCCAGTGTTATTTGGAGTCATTTTCCAGAGAACACATTTCTGATGACAATCTGAGGAACTCCTGGAAGCTTAGAGCTTTGCAGTAACAGTAAAATATTGGGTAACACAGCTGCAAGAATCAATTGAACATGACATAGAACCATTCCTTGCATTGTGCCACAAGAAGTACCTGCCTTTTTGGATATGCAAAGTGAAGGAAAAGAACAGAATATAATGGAGAGTGGAAAAAAAACCCCAAAACAATCCCCTCCAACACAAAACCCTCTCAAGATGCATAACTGTAAATTTCCACCCTAATCAGTTCCACAGCTCAGGATGCTGTCTTTTCAACCAGAGTTGCATAAGTTGGCATTGCCACTAAGACAAAAACACATACCAAACTTCCTCTCTGGCCTTTGGCTAGTTACTAAATCTTTGACCCATTACAAGTCATGTCAGGCTTTTGTGGAGGGTGAAATCCTTTTTCAGGCTTCGCTACTAATTTTGTATGACAGCAACAGGATCTACTTCTGGGCTGTGGAAAATTGTGACTGCTGTGAAAACTCTCAGTGCAACTGGGACTATTTTGCCTCTCTGTTCATCAAGTACTTGGGGAGTAACATTCTCTGTGAAAATACCAGAACTTTTCATGATGTTAGGAAGGGAGAAGAGTTCACCTCCATTAGCCAAAATCTCTGCAGTAATCTTGCTTGAGAAGTCAGCAGTGTTGCCATTCAGGTGACACTGCAAGAAAGTGGGGCTGACTGAAGCTAGGGTGAAGCTGAGAGAAGCTAGAGTGAAGGAGAAGGTAGAAGTTCTCCTTACACTTGAGATGATGTGACTCCTTTATGTGGATTGCAGAATATGTTTTCCTCTGTCACTTTGCATGCATTTTTATTCTGTTATTATGGAGCTTACCCACTTTTGATACCAAAGCCAAATAGCCTGTGTTGCTAAACCTCTAGCTACAGCAAGCACAGCTTTTATAACTGTGCTCTTGTTTAATGTTAACTCCAGTATAGTGGCTTTTTAATAACCCCCTGCATTCAGTAAGCTTTGTGTTGCTGCATGCTCTGGAAGGGCAGTTATTGTGCACATTATAGTGAGTACTGCATTAAACATCTGCTGTGTGAAATCAACACACTCTCCAGCTGAGCAAATTGCTAGGTGTTGTTAGGGCTGTGCTTGATGCTGTGGTCATTTACTTGACTAAAACAAAAATATCCAGCTCTCCTGCAAGCCTTAACAAGGGACTGCTGTGTGTGCCAGCTGCCAGGATGGGAAAAGCACTGCAATTGGAGTGATTAAAAGCTCACAATGGCAACGGACATGCTTCCCCATTTAGAGGTGGAATGAAATCATCTTGTACTAGTGACATAGCTGCTCTTGTAAAGCCTGAAAAATAGTATCAGCCATCTTTGCCCCAGTGTTTTTAATTCTGCAAAGCTCACTCCCATCTACAAGTTGCCACTTACATAAACACTTCCAATAGATATTGGGGAACTGAAGCATAAAGGGGTCTGCTAACCTCCAAGCCGTGCTGTGGTTCTGTGCTTTAAGAAGATACTACACTTTGATATATTATTACAGTAATGGCAATTTTGGTAGCTAGTCAATGAGGTGAACACGGAAGGGGTTCTATTTATTATTATAAATAGTCCAGGAGCAGTGGTGTGAGAAAGAGAAATTTTCATATGTATTTGCTAGGACTCAAAGATAAGGATTCAGAATCTCAGTGCCAAGTTAGTGCCAACCAAAAGCAATGGAATTATAGTTGATTTGAATTGACTGCATCAGTGGGCCTTTGAAGATGAATCGGCCTCCTTGTCCTTCAGAGTTAACCCAAATAACATGGGTGTGCAGAATACCTAAATATTTTCTAGGCTTTTCAGAAAACAGTTTTCAGAAAACCAAACAGTGGTATCCTCTATCTCTGAATACCTTCTCTCCCTGCACATTTTGTACTAGATAAAAATAGCTCCAAACCCTGGGTTAAGTAAGTTTCTTACATTAAAAAAACCTGTTTCAACTGGACAAAGGAGGCGCAACTGAGACACATAAAAAGGACTTTGGTTTCAGCGTCTGCAACTTGAAATTCCATCCTGGTATCATTTTGCACATCCAAGAGGGAACTAGCTAGCACTGAGACACTGACTGAAAGAGCAGAGTAAGCACAAACACAGAGATGTGTGGAAACAGGGCGTGACTGCCTAGTTCTCCTTTCTACGTATCTCCCTCTCAAGATCAGACTAAGTTCCTTTTCAAGATTAACTGGAAGCCGTGTGAAAAATCATTCACAGGGAAAAGACAAAAATCTATCCTGCGCATCTCATCAATACACCAGGAAAAGACAGTAACAAGTCAGTCAAGATGTCTGCTACTGAAGAATCATCTTCAATCAGGCCATTTCCATTGCTTATGATTTTGAAACTCTCACAAATACTGAAAAAATTCTAGAAACACATTTTGCTCATTTCTGTTGCAGTTATTTCTGAGCTCAAAGGAACGTCAAGGAAAGTCAGAGAACAGGATATGAGATTGCTTGGTGCATTTTGAAACTGTAGTGCATGAAGCGCTAGCTCTGTAGATTACACCAAAGGGACTGAGAAGGGAACTAAGAAAAGCCAACCCCATTGTCTATCTAGATTTAAACAAAACAAATCAAAAAAAAAACAAAAAAAAAAACAAAAA
>JAOEHY010039953.1:0-10438 GCA_025447955.1 Psilopsiagon aurifrons | reverse complement strand
ACACTTGTGAGGTGGGCTGATGCCAATCTGATGAAGTTTAACCATGCCAAGTGCAAGGTCCTACACCTGGGTTGGAGCCATCCCAGGCACAGCTCCAGGTTGGTCAGAGGAGAGATTCAGAGCAGCCCTGTGCAGAAGGACTTGGGGTGTTGGTCGATGGAAAAATGAACATGAGCTGGCAGTCTGTATCCTGGGCTGCATCAAGAGGAGCGTGACCAGCAGGTCGAGGGAGGTGATCCTGCCCCTCTACTCCGCTCTCGTGAGACCTCATTTGGAGTATTGTGTGCAGTTCTGGTGTCCTCAACATGAAAAGGACATTGGACTGTTGGAACAAGTCCAGAGAAGGGCCATGAGGATGATCATGGGACTGGAGCACCTTCCATATGAAGAGAGGATGAGAAAGTGGGGGCTGTTCAGCCTGGAGAAGAGAAGGATGCATGAAGACCTCAGAGCAGCCTTCCAGTATCTGAAGGGGGCCTATAGGGATGCTGGGGACAGACTCTTCATTAGGGACTGTAGTGAGAGGAGAAGGCGTAACGGGTTCAAACTTAAACAGGGGAACTTTAGATTGGCTATGAGGAAGAAATTCTTTACTGTGAGGGTGGTGAGGCACTGGAATGGGTTGCCCAGGGAAGCTGTGAATGCTCCATCCCTGCCAGTGTTCAGGGCCAGGTTGGACAGAGCCTTGGGTGATATGGTTTAGTGTGAGGTGTCCCTGCCCATGTTGGGGGGGTTGGAACTGAATGATCTTAAGGTCCTTTCCAGCCCTCACTATTCTATGATTCTGTGATTATGACCAGAGTCCTGAAAACTTATCTTTTCAGGATGAGAAATTAAAACATTTGTCTTCTTACTAATTATTACTAATCCCCTAAGAATTCCTTTGACCAAAAGCAGAGTTTCTGTGGAAATTTCCAAGATAGAAGCAGGGCACGTAGCTAGCTAGCTGATGGAAGGTACTCACAGGCATTCTACAGCAAGCCATTACCACATCTGAATGAGTGCCTTTTGTGATGGGGTTCAGCTTAAAGTAGAGAAAACTGTTAGATCCCTCACTGCATCTATCCAATTCTAGGTATACAGCTTGTGAAGGCCATGTTCCACCACTGGCCATGAATAGATCAAAATCTAGAAAAGAGGAAAGTTGGACATAGTAGACAGAATTACATCTAGATTTCTCCAGTTTCTAATGTATGGAACAAGTACTTCACATTAGCAGATAAGATCTTGAAAATACAGATGTGCAGGAGATAAAAAACAGGTACTGTATAGACATGAAAATTCTCACTGGTTGAAGAACTTAATGCAGAAGTTAATGACTCAGTGACTGCAGAAAGGAATCACTGCCCATGAAACAGGGTTTTAGGAGATAGAGGTTTATGACCTGTCAAGATACTGCTTCCTTTGAGGAAGCAAGTCTTTTTTCGCAGTATCAAAGAAATCCCAAGTTGGATGCATAACCTAGTGAGTCCAGGACTCATGGAGTGTCCCCGTGCGACAGCCCAAACTGACAGCCTTAAACTTGCAGTAAAAATCAACCCACAATACATTCATACAATCTATTTCTAAGAAGAGATGCTCACAGACACCACTCCCACCATCACATGCACTTGGCATTGTTACAAATAGTGTTACATCCCCAAAGAGCAGGAAGCTAGATGGAAAATAAGGTGGGTGGACAGTTTACTTGTACCCTCTTCACAAACTAGAAATTGCTTCTCTAGACAGACCTGCACCTTCCTACAGCCCTTCTTAGATTGATCTCAAGTTTGTGCTTCTTTTTTGCTAGTGACTGGCTTCTTGGTTAGACATTAACACAGCTTTCCGAAGAACTGCACTATATTCTTTCCCTGATCATTAGAGACAGCCCAGCCAACCTCATGAACATGTCCCTCAGACTGGATTTATGCAGCTAAAGACATCACATCACATCACCAGCTCATGGTAATACCACCCTTTTCTTCCTCATAGCTGCCCAAGAGGCCATAGTGTGAACCTGTCAAGAGACTGAGCTGGCTTTAAAAATCAGATGATTTTTAAGCTGGATCAGTTCACTGATCCACTTTGCTGTGTAATGAATTCCTCTGATGGAAACTGAGGGCAAGACAAAAGCAGGAGCAAGTGAAAAATGGAAGAAGAAACCAGAAATGCAAGAATACAGTTATCTGGCATTACTACTGAATAAAGGCATTCAAGCCATAAAATTACTACAGAAACCACAGTACTGAGCTTCTAGCAGAATCAGATATTCAGATTGATGACAGGTAGTTGTGGAAAGCTGCTTGTGCCCTCAGAAGACTGCAACTTATAAACCCCCCACTTGCGAGAGCTACTTGTTCTGCTTTGAACCAGAAAAAGCACATGAAGCCATTTTTCTCAACGTGATGAGGTTTAGAACATCTTAACATAAATGCATGAAGTACATTAACTAAGATTTTTACATCCCAGCCTGAAGTACAAGATGTGTGTTAGCTCTGAAAACTCTCACATACGGATATGAGTTCCTTTTTAATTAATTTATTTATTTATTCTTTAATTCCTCCTAAAGAGTTTAGTGAGGAAATATCTTGGAAATCTTGGAGAAGGACAAGCCTCCTGTGCCTATTCAGTAATGAGTTACAGACAAGTCTGCTAGTTTCTTAGTACACAGAGAAGGATTTCTCCTCCTGTTATGCAATCTGAGAGTTGACAATAAGGAATTATAGCTAATTGAACAATATACCTGAATAAGCAAAATTGGAGGAGTAAGGAATGCAAAACTGTAGATCTTCCTTGAATTTTCTCTAGAATATTCTATGGGAGATTGTGCCAGCATGGAAGAATCCTTTGAAGAAAAGAAACAAATGTGTTAGTTACTTAAAAAGCTCTCCTTTTAAATAGAGAATAGTATTACTCACCTACTCTAGTGGGGACAGGTGCTAGGCTGAAAACCATAACTAATGCCTCAGAATGTTAATGTTGCGGAAGGTGCAAGGCAGTCTGGAAATGGCTAGAGAACAGGGAAATTGCCCGTGAGATGCTTTACAGGACCTAATACTGAGAGGTTAGGTCGTCCTGTTGTGCTCCCCTGGAAGTAAGAGAAGCACTACATTACTAAAAAGGGAGAAATGAAGGGGGAAGAGGAAACAAGCAAAAAAACCAAAACCACTTCCAGCCTTAATTTACTTAAAAAAATGTGTATTCATTCAGCAGGATTATATCCTAGGATTATCTCAGCTTCATAAAATAGATGGGATATGCCTCTTCCCTATAATAATCAGCAATGTTAATCAGCAAATCTTTATTTGAAGATTATTAAAGTATTCAGCAATTCACCACAGAGCCAGTGACAAGCTAAGATAGCAGCTTCTCAGGGTACTGCATGTTGCTTTAGGGACACCAGCCTGTCTAGAACTGATTGAGTAGTTGCACAGAGCTAGTAAGGACAAACATGTCTACAATTCCTAAAAATACATTATCCAACTGGGAAAACCAAGGAGTTTAAGGACACCTGTGTTAAAGGGAAAATGAGGGAATTTACAAGCACTGTATGAATGAAAAGACAAAAAAAGAGCACTGAACAGATTGAACAACTGTTGTGCCCAAGGTAAGGGAAAGAGATGATGCAGGCTTTGTTTCCACACACTACACTGATGCTTTCCAAAAAACAGAGCTGCAAGCTCTATCCCTCAGACTAAACAAGACACAAGAACTGGTTTGAACTCAAGCTGCATGTCAAGCGCAGTAGAAAGATTATACTGGTGAACGCTTTTTGTACCAATCTCAAAACCCCAATATGATACAGAAGTTGCTCATCTAATTTCTTTGGCAATTTTGTTCCTTATGTAGGTATTTCCTATGAGCTTTTAAACATTGCTTTCAGTGGGAATTTCACCTTCAAAAGTACATGGCACTGGGTCTTTAAGAATTAATAGGATGGTGTGTAGGCTACAGCAATGAAAAGGCAGCCAATCAAAATAATAGGAAGCAGAAAATTTAGCACAGGAAAATGTAGACTGAACAAGAAGTTCTTGAAAAAAGTATTTGACACACCATTATTTCACACTTAAATCTGAAGCCTTTCTATTTATCATGTGTATCATGATGAGGAAGACATTTTGACTTTTCCCCTCCCCACTCACAACTTCCGGCGGTGGCTCTCAGCTCGGAAAGTTTTATCCCAAAAGTTGTCACATATCTGCTCTCATTTTAAATGAGTGTTTCACTAGAGATAATCAGAGACAGCTAATTTCTAACCCTGATTTTTACCTTTTGCATTTAAAGGCATAATTAACAGCATGCCATGTATTAGCTAGTTCCAGAAGCTACCCAATCAAGAAATGTAAATACAGTGGTATTTGAGGAACTGCTACACTATCAGTTTATATATCCATTACTCTCAATGAGCACAGCTTACCAGCAATCTGGGAATGATTTATTCTAGAAATTTATGAATAATTTCTAACAAAAAAAAATCTGCAAATTTTGCAATTTGTCAGCAAACAAAGAAAGTGGCAGAACTTTTTATATAAATTAGTTTTAATGAATTATTCACCAAAGCTTTGTGTATAATGAAGTAGAGAACAATTCTACATTGACAGACAGAAGCAGGATAACAATCCAACAGATATTTTTCATCTGTTGTTTCTGCAAAATGACAAAGACTAGAAACATTCATATTTGTATTCTTCATTATTGCTTTCAGGACCAGTGTGACTCAAAGCAGATTAAAGATACAGCATATGATGAAACATTTACTGACATGGCATTGCATCACAGATTTTTACTTATCTCTAATAAAGCAAAACCATGCTCTTACAAATTTAAAGACAAATTACAAAAACAATAGCTCTAAAATCTTTAAAAGACTCTCACAGACTAGCTTGCAATCCTTGTAGCAGACAGAGCAATCCTTGTAGCAGACTAACCCAAGGGCCCATCCAAAGCCTGTCACCCACTCTCTACCCTCATCCTCATAATTTCCTTTTAAGCAATAGCTGAAAATAGCTGCATCTGCTTTAAAAATCAAAGAGCAGCAGCTGGTAATCAGTCCTCTTCATAGAAGTCTGTGAGACTTAAGGATATTGTTCTGAGCAACTCAGTCAAAATTAGTTATAACCTAGATGGAATTAATTAGATGCTATCTTTATTTCATCTCCATTGTTGTGCAATTGTTTAGCTACTCTTCACATGACTTGGTAATTACAGTAAGATGAAACCACTTACAATGAAATGTCCTGATGGGATTTAATTTAGATTTACAAGAGTGTGTTTCTGGAGGTGGGGGAGAAAGAATGCTGTTTGTTAAATATATAGCAGATCTACACACACACACACACACACAAACACACACACACATACATACATACATACACACATACGTACACATACACACACACAAGTTCTCGTCATCACTTAGTTGTGGCATCAAAACAGAGAAGTTACTTCAGAGCAAGACCTTTCAACAAATGTACATCAGAAACACAAACAGCTGGGTATATAGCTAGGAGAACACAGGCTGTTAGCTACATGGGTGGTATAAATGGCCAGCATTTTAATACAAGTCAAGCCATTTGTATGGTTGAGGACTTGGTGTATCTGTTCTGAAATAAATCCATTGACAAAGGGACACCTCCCCCCCCATATTATATCTATCCTATGTATAAATGTACCCAGCATGCCTTTTTTTTTTCTCCTTTCTGCCAGTAGGCATTAATTTGTTATTTATCAGGCATTCTTACAGCATGATAATCAGATGTTAAAGTACTTTGAAGCTGGATGTAAGAAAGATGCTGGCAATATGCCACCTACTTAGTGAGAAGGTATCTTAAAGTTAGAGGCAAAACCAGTCTTGTATTGAGAAGTGGGTTTTTTTGTTAATTAAAAAGGAAAAAAGATTAGATAGGAGCAAGTTACCTCTATCGAAGAGAAACTTTGATGGAATTCTGTTGTACGATTCGGAAGATTTTAGATTCTGGAAGACCTCCCCTCTTATTTGAAGGTGTAAGAAACCTCCTGAAATCTGCCACATGTGAGAAACCAGTAGTTATCTTGCCCTTTGGGAGTGAGATCCTCTCGGCACTTTAATACTCGTACAGATCAAATGGCTCTAATTGGCATTTTCACAACCTACTATCAAGGCAGGCATGTGCCTATGAGTGATGGAAACACTTCCCAGACTGGCAGATTTCAGAGATAGCTATGAAGGAAAGAGTCTCATCAGGATTGAAAAGAGATAGTGCCAGTTTTCTGTTTGGTTAGTAACCACTGTTCTTGCTACTGACATCTTTGACTGGATTACAAGAATCAGATTCTCTATTTTGATAGTATAACAAAAATTGAGAACAGCAACTCCCTTGCATCTAACAAGAGAGGAAAATCCACTGATCTAATTGTAATCTATATATAAACATAGAAAAGCTAAATTTTTCTAAAATAATAATGTCTTTTGCACACCGGCTTGTGCAAGATGAGTCTCCCAGTGGAGACAAGTGCTTCATTCTTCCAGGGGTAATAAAGTATCCCTTGCTGTAACTGGTGCTTAGCACTCCTGGGAATTAAGCTAAGCTAAGTCTGTAGAACAAAAGTGAAGGTGGAGCTGAATGCTTAATTCATGTGGTGCTTGCTATGAGGAAGACCCAGAGGCTCTAGGTTGTGAAGGCACTATTCTTAGAGGGTGAAATCCTATGAAATTATCATGAGTTTCAGATGTATAATACATGAGGAGATGAGGAGGTCCAGGCTCAGTCTGGCTTTTCTTACATGCTCATGATAGAATTTTTGCCTCATCAGCCATGTGGCAACCTCAGGAGAAGGAAGGCAAAAGCAAAGCAAATTGGTTCTTCTTGATAGCAGCAAACTGTTTGAAGCTATCAGCCTTCTTGCTTCCGTAAAGACCACCCACAGAAACAACACGTTTGGAAAGTAAAGAATCAGCTGTTTTTCAGGACACCTTATGGTTACAGGTGGAGGCATTTCAGTGGAAGTCCTCCAAGGCATTCTGGACCTATCCAAAAGTTTTCTGAGAGCAATTCAAGATTAAATGACTTCACTGTAGCAGTGCAGTCATATCAGGTACTACACTGCTGACTTTCACACACATCTGCAGAGATATACCTGTAAGTACGACTTTGTGTATGAAATGCTGCCGGTTTTACGACGAACACAAAACGCTGAGCAAAATTTTAAACTGAAAAAATGACACAGCCTGTCACGGATATGCAGGAACTAACAACTCACTGCAGAGCAAACAAAATAAGATGTGAAGATGCATAATTTCCTTAGACTCTAACAATCCCATGACAATCTGACTTGATTTCTCTTTTTTTAACCTGTGGAGAGGAGTTACTATATACTGAGTTAATTCTCAGAAACAGTGCAGAAAAATATTAAAATTAATGTAAGCAGGAAGAGGTCATCAGTTACACTATGCTCAACAGAGCACAGAAAATATTGATTTATCCAAATAAAATTAATTAGATGTGTTTTTAAAAATTTCATTTTCCCATTATTTAATAAATAGGAATTTTAGTCTAAATCCAAACCAGCCTCAATAGGTTCTCCATAAATTAGTAAAAAATTCCGTGATTCATTTATATGTGCAAAATCCTAAATATTTCACACACCGCTGCTCAAAGGTATCTTTCTGTGATACAAGATTCACTTTAATCTGAACAGCTAAAACAGACTATTTACAGTTCCTCATGCTCTAGAAGATTTTAAAACCTTGTCTCCCAACCAGGCACACTGTAATTTCCCACATTTAATTAGAAAATATCAGTTTATTTAAACTGGTACTTGAAGTAAGCAATTAAGTGCTTCAACTTAATAGGACTATGTGCTGCAAATCAGGCCTTTCATTCCTAGCACAATAGGTTTCTAGTACCAGACAGAAGCTTGCAGGCATTGCTTTAATAAAAATATGCTATTTAGGAATATTGTGATGTACTTCCGCTGCCTCTGGGGGATTTCCACTAATACGGCCTATTATCTGTCCTTATTACATAGAACCAAGTATGCGGTTAACTGGCAATCTGTAGTGGATTATGAAACATTCCAGATGGATGGGGATTTATCACAGTATTTTTCAACAGCAGCTACTTTAATTTCCTAAGTCTGGGGCACTGAATTTACAAGAATTTATTTCTCTGTCGAGTAGGCATGAGCAAGAATTTCCATTTCCTTTTACACTGGAGGCAACAGCTCAAGATGTAGCACAAAGTGTCTCTGAGATAACACAATATTGCTACAGCAGACACGTTGCTGTGATGAGACACACAATAGGGTGTGTGGGCTGAGCACTCCCTCAAGAAATGAAAATGCAGTCAATTGACTTGGTTAATGTTTTGCTCTGTGGGAAAAACTCCATCAGACAGTCTGGAGTTTGATTAATCCATGGCACTGCATGAGCTGCAGCAGCCTAAGCAAAAGAAAGCTGCTTCATATTTTATTCCCCCATGTGCCAACCGTCCTTAGCAATCTGGGGGCAGTGGGAGTTGATAACCTTTCTAGTCTTGCTTTCCAGCGCTGCTGTGGTTAGGAAACACAGAATAAAACTGGGCTGACATATCTGTCACAGATGGCTCTGCTGTCACTGGGGACTGTGGCGCTGGGAGGGAAAGCTTTCCTGGAAACTGAATGCAGACAACATCTAGAGGCCAGATTTGGCCATACATCACATACTAGGGTAGGGGTTTTGAACACACCACTCACTTAGGAACTGTTCTTCTGGATATTCAAATAAGATGTTATTGTTGTGCACAAGCTTGTCAATGCAGTCTTTTTCTTTAGGGAAATAGAAGAAAACATATGGAAAAATCCTTCTGTTCTTGATTTTTTCAGCATTTTGAAACTACCAGAACATGAGCTCCTGTTACAGAGCAGTGTCAATGCAGCAAGCAGAGGGAGATGATAGGAACAACCCTTTCCATTGTATCACCCTTTGGAGTGAATTCATATAGTTACTTTCTACAGTGGCAGTATTATTGTTCATTAGACTATGTAGGCTGGTGTAGACAAAAATTCACCTTCAAATAGCACTCATGTTATTTAGCAGCTCTTATTCCATGGTCTCAAGACTTCTGCTTTCTCCCCCCCAGCATGAATACACAAGAAAAGTACTAAAATGCATGGACAAGAGTTATATTCTTGTTTCTCTAGGTATGCAGTTCCTTAATAGTGAATAGGTTACTGCTTTTTCTATGCATCCAACAAGTATCAAAATTCTTGTAAAGATTTATAAATGCATATTTGCACAGACCACAGTTCAGCCAAGTAACCTAATACTCATGTGAACCACTGCTCTGCTTTAGGAATTTTCACTTTATTGTAACTTAAGATGTGCCTCTGAATGTAAAATAAAATATCCTTTTATTCTTCCAGCTCTCCCTAAGCTTTCTGCTGATTCCCCCTTCTCTTTGACATTTGCCACTCTCATTTATTTCCAGACTAATAATTGCCCCCTTTACATTTCCATCAGCAGGGCCACACACATCTTGTGAATCTCCAAACTGCTTTTGCCATGTGTTTGCATTAATAATTAATGAAACCAGCTGATTGTTCCACTATCAGAGCAGAGCTGAACCAGAGAGAAGATAGGATTCATTTCGGAACATCCCATTTCAGTATCAAAGTTCAAAATCAAAACACCATCAGCAACCTAAATCTATTTCTCTCAAGAGATCTATTTTTTCTGAGAGGTGGCGGGAACACCCCCACAGCATGAAAGCAGATATTACCATGCTCAGGGCTTTTAAAACATAAACTATTGTGTTTTCCCCCAGTATGTGACATTTCTTGGGGCTTTTCTGACATTTAAGTATCATCCAGGCATTTAATAACAACCAAGAAGGGAGAAAGAATGGGAAAGGGAATCATAAATTAGCATGAAAGATTAAGGGAAATGAATATGTATAGGACACAAAGAAGAATAATATGCTGGTATACAATGGGATGCCACAGAGCAGAGTGGGAGGACTTCAGTTCCTTAAGTGTTGATATAATGGATTTAAATAAAATTCAATAAAGTCCTATTTAAATGCTAGCATAAAAAGACTTGAGCAACTGGCTAGGGAACAGAATGAGTTTCTACCTCTCAGAGGTCAGATAAATGGTCTACTGACAACAGCCACAGATGGTCTGACAGCAGAAGCCTGCAAAAATAAAAAATTACAGGGTTAGATCAAGTCTGATGGTTCTTTTTGACCTCATTCTTTGCTGTCCTTCTAACATAAAAGCTATCCTCTAGAACAAAAAAAAAAGTACCTGTCCCAGATATAATAACAGGGTTGGCATCAGGTCCTGAAGGAGCTGACAAATGAAGTTACTAAGCCACTGTCCACTATATCTGAAAAAATCATGGCAGTCAGGAGAAGATCCCAACAACTGGAAAAAGGGAAATATAACCCCATTTTCAAGAAGGGGAAAATGGATGAGCTGGGGAACTACAGAGCAGTCAGCC
>JAOEHY010039952.1:0-23272 GCA_025447955.1 Psilopsiagon aurifrons | reverse complement strand
CGAATTTCTTTTTTTTTTTTTTTTTTTTTTTTAAGGTGGCAAAAATTGGTTTGGTTGATTTTGTTTGGGCTTTTTATGGTTTTTTTTTTGTTTGGTTTGTTGGGGTTTTTTTATTTATTTGCTTTATCATGGGCAGACTAGATGGAAAATGGTTCCTTCTCTGAGTGACATCTCAGCATCTCTCTGTAGGTCTGTAAGAAGTACATACCTCAAGGATGTCTTCATTTGGCTTCTTCTGTAGGACCTTCCAAAACGTTAGCACTTGGGCTTGACGGAGCTAAGGATGCAAGAGCAACTTAATTCAAGATACTTAAATACTTTGCTAACTTAGTGCCCTTATAACAGCATAATTACATTATTAATAGTAATGAAATGGTTATACGTAACTGCATTTTTCTATTTTAAAATAACTTGAATTGAGCACAGTGCATAAATGTTTGAATTAGCAGTGCCCACACTGCCACCACCCAGAGAAATTGCCGGTTCTCAGCCTCCTCAAGCATACAGAGTTTTGTTGCTTTCAGACCCCAGTTAATATTTCCAGCCACTGCTGAACAGCTTGCTCATGTTAGCACTAATCTGGGGTGCTCTGCACCATGCTCTCTTATTCAGGGCACAAAAAGATGGCCAGAATACACACATGGAGGCACTTAGCAAGGAGGCTCAAATGTTGTTGTGTTAAACCCACCAACTGTAGTATTAAATAATTTATGCTTTGTATAAAACAAGCAATATTACTTCTCATGTAGTCAAAAGATGCAACAAACTAATATGAACTGACAGCTCCCCTGTAAAAAGATTTTTTTCTCTAAAGAAAGACATTTTGGTCTTAGACCTAGAATAACTTTTTCCTCCCCATTCTCCTATTGCAGTTAAAGCTGCTTTTTTTCCTCCAGCCCTTATGTAAGCAACTAATTTCTGTGAGCACTGTTCCAAAATGGACTAAAGATGCGTTCCTATAGAGTAAGTAAAGTAACATCAACTCATTTCTTCTGATCCAAAAAATACTGAAGCTGAGCGAAAGCCTCCTGGTGGCAGATGAAGCAGATGCAGGGAGTCCTGGGTGACTTATTGAGAGCACTCAGGACTTGCAGCGCTCTGGCTCACGGCCCCATGATAGCAAAAAAGCTGTGGATAAGTGGACCCCAGTTTTTATCCAAACGTATGACCCTATGATTCCTCACTTTTCCTTTCTGCCCAAGGTACAAGAAGACATTGTTCAGAGTACAGTACTGACATGGTTATGACACTTAGAGAAAATCAAGTAAAGCAGAAGGCAATGGAAGCAGACATCACAAATAAAGGCAGAAGACCCTTTTATTTCGCATAGACAAAATGCAAAGAGTGTCTCATTAAATTAATATTAAAAAAAAAAAAAAATCAATGCCCTCACTCCACTGACGTCACTCATCCTAATTAACAACAGAAAAAAAAAGAACAATCGAGGACCCATTTTCTAATTAAAAAAAAAAAGTGCAAACATGACAAAAGACTTTTTTTTTTTTTTCCCCAAATCAATGTTCCTGTTGAATTCACAAATAGGGTGATTTTTTTTTGTGTGTGTCTGTGAATTTTTTCCCTTTTAAATCTTGTCAGATGGAATTTCCAGTTAAAATGTTTTAGTTAAGTCTCCATGCACTTCGTAGAAAATCAGTAAAAACACAAGCGCTTGTGAAGGTCAGAAAACTGGACTCTTTTACCCAAAAATTCAGATGTCCAGTCAGATGAAGCTCACACTCAGACAGAAAAAAAGCAAGAGAGTCTTTGCACTGTCTGTCGTTCATATTATTATTAATTTTTTTTTGTCAAATATTTTGGCAATCTTCTTCTTTAATTATAAATATTGGAATTCAATAAAAAAAAAGGTAGCTCTCATTGGATTGTTTTTCAGTGTAAATATTTACAGCCACTGTCCAGCCATGCTCTTTTTGTTATACCAGGGTGTAAGATTTTGCGTAGGGATTGTTTCCTTTCAAGTGGCCCCGGGAGTCCAGCAGGGATTCTTGGGAGCTGCTGATTTTTGCTGCCTGTCCTAGCTCAGCTCCTTCTCGCTGAGGTAATGTTGCCACAGCACCAGGTTGCCATGACTGTACTTCTCTTGTGGAGGATGTCTCCATGGGTATCGGCTCCAGGACGGTGGGGCGCTTCAAGGTTCGGCTTTTCTGGGGCTCCAAGCAAGCTTGTCCCAAACCTAGGTCTCTGCTTGTGCCCTGCACACCACGGTTCAATAAGAAGTCCATCCTAAGGTAGGGTGGCAGATGCATGAGATCACCTAGGGAGGCAAAAGGAAAAACAAGTCCTTACTCATGGTCATGCATGTGTCATGCTTACCTGTTGGTTGGGGGAGTCAAGCTGATGAATTTGGCCACCAAAGCAGAGTATCCACAGTCAATCCAGCTGCAGCACTTATAATTGACATATTTTTTATTAGCCATTTACTATGCTATGATTTTCCAGAAGCAAGGGCCAGCAAAGTCCTTTTGGTCAAATTCATATGAATTCACCATTAGTATTGGTTTTTGTAATAGAATTATTATAATGCAAATTGCAATGTGTTTTGTCTTTTTCATGCACTTGCAGCATGACGAAGATAAAACTGAAAACTGAAGGAAGTTTTTCTTAAATCCTAAAAGAAAAGGTCTTTGTTTTCATTTGTCAAAACTTGAAAAATGTGAAGGTTCTGTAGATTTCCATTTCAAATTAAAACCTTCACAATTGCAAGTAATGACCCCTAATCTAGAGTAGAATGACTAAATTACCTAAAAAGGATTCATGAGTGTTAAGGCTATAGTCTTAAAGAAATTTCTGAATAAGTAGAAAAGCATTCTTGTCCTAATATAATATCTACCTGCCATACATCATCACTGTGTTTAAATCACTAATGATTTTTACCACTATGGCCATCAATGAGCTGCTGTTCATGGCAACAAAATGCACTGGGGCTGGCACCTCAGCTTCTGCGTCATCTTTCCCTTCCGTTGTGTATTGTCAAGGAAACCTCTCGTTATTTCTCCTGATTTCTGGGCATTTCTATGTAAGCCTGGTGTTGGCAGCCTACTCAGTCCAGAGTATTTGTGATTGCAAAACTACTGAGTCCAATCAGGTGCCTGGGACCTGCAGTCTAGAATTAAGCAGGGGTGAGTGTTACCTTCCACATATTTGTATATGTATTTGACCTATGGAAATCAGATTGGCTTAATTGTAGACCTGCCTGTTAGGTATTCAGATAGTTGCTTCAAGGAAAAGAGAGGAAAAGAGAGAAAATCAGGCTCAGGATAACATTCCCTTCTAAAAATATTTGATGATGTAATCTTATGTATATAAGAAAAAAAGCACTGTTACAGGTGTGTTCAAGAACAGTATTTCCCCTTCTTTACAGACCTCTGCAGGTATATAGCTTCCTTTTCATATCAAAACTCTAGTCTCATATACAGATGGGATGCATCCTGAATGTTTAAAGTAGAAGACTGTTGGCACTACTACAACTGTGTCTACATATTTACAGCAGTAGAAAATAAGGCTGACCTGTGCCAGTGGCATAAACAGGAGACCAGGAAAGCACTTTGTAATAAACCAGCGTATAACAATTTCATTTTTCCTAACCAAGCTAAAACCTGTCCAATGATCTAAAATAAAACAGGTCTTTTGTTTTCTGGTATAATTCAAGGCACTGCAAATCTTACATAAAAGACTAACAGCATCTGCTCTACCCATAATTTCAGTTCACATGCAGAGGACTGCTGAGAAGCTACATTTGGACAGAATCACTATTTATTGCTATAGGAATCCCCCCAGCACTCTGACACCATACGCTTTATTCTAGCTATATCTCCAACAAAGATGTATGATACATGGTATTTAACCCCTGTAGAATAAGATGCATGTAGCTCAAGATTAAGCTGATATACCACAACAACATTTATGTAAGGTTGGAGAGGGAGAAGGGGGTTTGTGCTTATAATCATACTGACTGCCACTTGAAGACTGAGTTATGGTAACATTAATTGGTTTTACTCTATTTTGCTACAGTACTTTCCATGCCAAACACATTCCACTTATGAGAAATATTTCAGCTGAGGCAGCAAGGAATCTGCACTGGAGTAAAGATCAGGATATGGACACATGAACTGGCAGGTGCCAACTCACTCCACTTAACTACCAGCATTGAATTGAGCTACCTGGGGGTACATCTGTGCTGCCCAACAGCTTTGATACACCACTGGCACCTGGACCCTGTTTCCCTGGCCACCCATACTAGACCCCAGTTATTTTGCTTCTGAGTTCCCTTTTGGACTGAAACGAGCCCAAAACACAGCTGTGGGGGCAGTTTGCTCCAAAGAGAATTCCCTGGGAGTTCAGAGAGAAGATAGCCTGGGTCAGAAATGCTTGTAATCACTTGCTCCCTCTGGCTATATCTTTTGCAGCATCCCGGTATCCTAAAAAAGGAATCTTATCACTATCCACTCCTCCCCAGTGGGAGAAGAGAGACAAGTGTAGGCATGCATGATGCTGCCCCCTCCCCCCCACCCTGGTACCTTCCTTTGCCTGCTAAACAAGGTGGTGAGTGCCTTCATGTGGCTGCTTCAGGCGTGGGTTATGGCTGTCAGGGCCCCAGTGAAGGCAAGCAGAAAAGCACACTTCTGAGATGGCAATAGTAGGCGTGAAAACTTTGTGACTAACTATAATACCAAGATAATGCTTTCTCTCTTGTCAGGGATGTTTAAAGACTGCTGGGGTCAGAAAGCGGGTTTCTTTTGCACTACCATTATTGCCCCCATGTAAAATAGAGGCCACTCGGCCCCAACAGAAGAGGATCAATTTTCTGTGCTGAAACCCCATCCCTATTTCCTGCAACAGCAGGCCTTTTCCCAAAGACGTCTGTCACCCTAACCTGCTGCCAGGTGGTACAATGTGTGCTGCTTTATTACAACCAGCCATAACATTTCACATACATTCCCTCTTACTACTGCTTTTTCTGTTTTGTGGTTGACTTCTCCAAGAAGGAGGTAGAGCAGAAACTGAAGCATGGATCACTGGCAGACCCCCATGGTTGCTTCAGAGAGCTGCTGCATGGCTTCTTGAGAGCAGTGGGTATGCATGGACTATAAAAAAGTTGAGTATTGAACCTTATAGAGATGAAGGTTGTTTTTCAAACTGCTGTCTAGACACTTCTCATGTGTATTTAAGAGCATCAGGCTATGTAAGAAAGACCTTTTTTCCCTCCCTAAATCCACATGAGAAAGCATAGTCAATAATCTGTGTAAACAATAAGAGGTCATTTTATTATAATTTTCTAAATGTCTGGAGGTGAAGTTCCAACAGGATTGCAGTAACGAGAAACCAAAGAGTGTGACTTATTCTCCAAAGCTGGATACACAATGCACAATCTCTGACATGGGTCAGACAGAGCATTCATTATTTGATGTGATGTACACATTTTCCTCATAAAATGTTCCAGTGCTGCTTCTTATCTACGAGGAGCATCTTTCCTTGCAACTGCTTACAAAACAAAACAGATTATTAAAATCACTGGAAAAGAAAAAATTTGAGAGTGGAATGTTTTGTTCTTTGCTAGATTGAAGACATCCTGTAAGAACTGAAACTTACAGGATGAAAAAAGTCTTTGACTTGTAACAACTAATGTGTTTCTAACTTAAAACCAGAGTCTTTGAAATCTAACCACAGGGGCTCATTTTTGCCATTCCTACATCAACTCTGAAGGTAATTTTAAGAAGATGAAAAGCCTTTTGCCATAACTATGGAGTTACTTTGAAAGACTTTGGTTCTCATCCTTCTGGCCACAACAGCGTAGACAGTTTTTTTGTTTCTTGCTATTCAGCTGAATGATGATTTTTTTCAGGCAAAGCATTACAAAGTTTCAGGATGGTTCATTGCCTTTGATGCTCTAATTACCTCTTTTCATCTGTGTGTGTGCCTTATTAGTAATGAAAGCAAACCTTTCAAGTGCATGAGCACTGCCAATGAGCATGCTTAATAATTCATGCATTTTGGCTTAATTAGTTCAAAAGACATTCCAAAACTATAGTTTTCTGATGCATTTTTAAAAAGGGGAAATTTGCTGTGTTTAGAAACAATGAGTTTGTACACAAATAATAAACATCAGGTCAAATCTGAATGTGGTAATTTAAGCCAGAGTTATCTCCATATTTCTTTTCCTGAGTGGCCAACCTTCTAATGAATTATTAAGTATAGCACATTTAAGAAAATGTTAGCTTCAACAAATATTTGTAAACAAATGTTACAAGTCACTTACTATCACGTTTACCATAACGAATGTGTTCTACCAAAAAGGGAGTATTTTCTGAGTTCATGCATCACTAGGCAAAAAGTATTTGCCCTCATTTCAGTACAATTTAGCTGATATGAAATATTTTGCAAAAATAATAGATAGTTATATCCCTCTTCTGGAGGTCTGCTTCAGGTAGGAGAAGGGTTGTGATGAATTTGACAGGCTGCATGGAGGGGAAAATATCACTGCTCAGCTTTTCATGGATTTTATTCAACATAGCTGTCTTATTTGCAGAACTAAACCAAGCTGAGAGGCACTCCTTTCTCCCAAAAGACTTACCCCATACCTTTTTCAAATGCCAAAGAACCTGCATACATTTTTGCTTTGCTCTGCTCTAGAAAAATCTAAGGATTGTGCTGTATTCAATACAAGGTAATCACAGACTGCAAAAAAGATACTCTTATCAAGTCGTCACGTGATAGCTATATGCATTTTCTCATGAATCATACCTTCCACTAAAGCAAAAGCAATTTGTCTTCACAATGCTCTAACACAGATACCTTCAGTGATGATGACTGCCTGATGATTTTCAAGTTTTGGTTGCCATGCAAAGGAAATTCCATGCTATCTGAGAGATCACTTTAGAAAAGCTTTTGAAGTAGGACTGGGGATTATGACAGGATATTTTATTTTAACAAAGGCAAGAACAAGACTGGGTGAATAGGACATTCACACAACTTACTTCAATAGGCAAATGGGTAAAAAAGACTCTTGAAGTTCTCTCTGGCACGATCTCATGGGATCAGAGATCATGCCCGAATTGCAACTATACAGCTCTGTTAGCACTGGGAAGGTGTTTTGCTGATATAGTTATATTGATTTGGGACCCAAGTATATAATTCTTCCTGACATTGTGCAGTGCTGGGGGTGTACAAACCCTGCCACTAAATTGGGCATCTCTTGACTTGCCCTGGGTTAGAAAGCGGAAACACTGGTGAGATATTGTGTTTTCCTTTGAAAGGAAGCAAGGGAGACAGAGCTGATGACAGCTTTCAGTTCAGGTTTGTGCTGATTAAAAACTTTAGTGGGGTCTTCCAGCTCACTAGCACAGTAAATAAATCAGCGAAGCCTTTGCTCACAGGCTGTTTATCAGGGAAAAGGCTGCCTATAGGAAAAGCTCTCATTAGAAATGAGGAAAGGATGGAAGGTTTGAAAGGCCAAGGTGAGAGGTTTGATGAAAGAAAGAGCACAAGTAATGTTCAGAGGTCTTTGTCACTTCAAAAACTGACAGACCATTAAAGCAGCAGACAAAGGTTTCTTAGACAGTAGCTGTTTGATCTGAAGACAGACTGATGGCAATAACATTTCTTACAATTGCTTCTGTCAGTTTGAAACCTGCTGGTGCTCTCTTACTGCCCATCTTCTGTCCATACATCACACACTATAGCTGCAGAACAGTCTGCACTATGCTGCAATCATTCCCACACCAAAAGGCTTAGAGTCAGACCCACAATGCTTGCAGCACAACATCAGATATAAATACACTTGATGAGCAGTAAAGCCAGCTGTTTAGTTACCTTGATCCTGTGCCCTGCTCAGCCAAGCAGGGGGTTAAATGGATCAATCCTGCACCTCCTTGCTTGGCTGATAGAGGTCTCAGCCTGATGGTGCCTCAGTGAAGAGCTCAGTTCCATCTCTGCCCTCCTGCCTTGTTAGCCTGGGAAGAAAGGGGATCCTTTCCAGATGCAGTCATTCCTGCCCTGAAGTGGGGAGGTGAGCACTTGCTCCCAGCACCCCACTGAACTTTGTGGTGCCTCCCTTGTCTCAGCACTCTGTCAAAGGGTCAGGTGTATACTTGTTGGAGACTTGGACGATAATGAAATGAAGAGAACCAAAGCAGGCTTTAACTTATGCCTGTGTTGACTGTTTTCATTTTGGTGTTTTGCTTTTGTATTTTTTCCCCTGGAACTTCTGGAGCTGTTCAGTATGGAACTGTCTTCCCAGTGCTCTTCATTCAATAATATTTTCTATAAAAGTTGCAGTAAAATGCTGCAAATGAACAATAAAAAAATTCTGAAGGATGCTTTGAATAATAGGGCTCCGCTTTCTAGAGGCAGTATTGAAATCTCCCCATGCAAATTACTGGCCGTTTGAAGGAATGGGAACCTCAGCTGACTCTAGGTCGACAGAAACATGAAATCGGCAAGTTCAGGAGCTAGCATCTGAGCCCACTTTTTCAATACAAAACTTGGATTTAGTAATTCTCAAAGGTGGCTCATAATAAAAGGCAAAAGGTCCAAGTATTCCCTTAAGTTATGATCTTAGCAAGCAGCTAAGAGGCAGAAGGGGAAAGGAAGAAGGTGAGAGGCAGGGCACAGCCTTCTTGTTAGCAAAGTAGCTGCTTTGAGAGGAGGCACATACTCTTCCTTTCTTCAGAGTAGCTTCAACCTCTGCTTAGCTGCCTCCCAAAAATGTTTAAAGTGCTCAATGTTTGGGGGACAATTAAACCAAGTGAATACATAAAATTGAACAAGGCCAACGAGTTTGGATGTATTTCAGCTGCTAACCTGCCCTCCGTGGCTTTGTGACTCATGCCACATAACATCTTTTAAGCTCCTCACAGTGTTTCAGCAGATGACATAAAATCACACCTTTTGCTGTTCATGTTTGTGATCACATAGATAAGAAACAGCCAAAACACTTTAGAAAAATATACCATTTCCCATTTCTAGACAGAGAAATCAGAATTTCCTCTCATTCCTGCAGGCCTGTACTTTATGAAAGACAAGTTTCATTTTTCTTTGTCCATGACAACTGCATTCTCACAGATGATTTGAAGATCTGAAACACCTAATTAAATGTTACATGTTTCAGTCTGCTAAAACTGGCATTTTCATAAAAGCATTAAAAATGCCATCTATGTTTTCACACAACAAAATAAAACCAATAGTTGCTGTTGATAGCAATCGCTGGAGTTATCTCTTAAGAAACATCAGGGTATCAGTAAAGCTGTAGTTCAGGAGCCAAACTTGCTACTAGTATAATTCAGAGTACGTATATCAATTTCAGCAAGACTATAAATTGATTTATATTCACCGGACATTAGGTTTAAGTGACTGAAAATGAGGATTCCAAGTGATGTGCATTTTATTAAAGATGATTCATTTTGTTATTTAGATTTAAGCCTTCTAATTCCAAGAAAAAGTCCTTAATCAATGTGTCTCAAAGCAAAAGCGTGACTGCTATAGTTTAACTGAGATCACACATCTGTGCTACATCAGTGTAACACACTGTGCATCTGTCTAGCTGAATGACAGAGACTTTCCACATTGCTGCCTCCTCCTGAAAGGTCTCATGAACAGTAAAGAAAGCTCATTTTTGATTTGCATTTCTGTAAGCAGAACTTTGGTCTCTCATACAGTGCTGTACTTTTAAAAGACCTGTGAGGTGTTTTGTCCCTGTCAGAAGTAACTTTAAGAAGAACTAACATATTTTTTAGGGCCTCTCTGTAGTTGAGCTGACAGTCTAAGGAAGGAAACTCCAGAATCTATGTAGATTTAGACCGTACAGAGATACCATATGGATGTTCAGGCTCACAGGGTCAGTGCGTCTGCAGAACAGAGTCCTTCCTTAGTTCTAAGGTCTAAGTTATAAACATCTAAGTTATACAGATTTGTAAAAGGGACCTCACCATGTAAATCAATATGTACTCCAAAACTAAAGTCAGAAAAATTGTCAATAAATAATGAAATCATGATAGAAAAATAAAGTATGAGAGCTCTCCTTTTCTGTCTTCAGCTTGTCATGCAAGCTGCTTCATTCGTTTTTAAGGATGTTCAGAGACAGCATTATCCTGCCCACTGGCTGAGCTAGGAAAGCTGTGATGTAGCCCTTGCTCAGGTGCCTCCAGCTATCAGTGCTGGAGTTTTAAGACTCTTTTACTGATTCAGGCTGCAGTGAACAGAAACTCCTCAATTATACATCACTTCAGTTGAGGGTTAAATCGATCGTGACTCTGTGGAAACTGGCATCCTTCAAGGGTTTATTACTAGGGTATCTTGGGAGCCTATATTCAGCACAGAGACTTGGAAGGTGAGGACTTTGAGCTACACTTACAGTTCGTTGAAAGCTGGGGCCACTTTGCTGACCTCAACCTCAACAGGCTCTGCCTCATGCCCATGAATTCATCGCTAAACCTGACCATGTCAAAGAGATGGATGAGCATAACACTCTACTAATAGTTACAGGAATGTCAGTCTGCAATGAGGAAACCAATATCATCACTGTCCTGATGCTTTGTTGAAGATATATTAATGGATGAATTACTCTACCTAAGTCTCCACATGTCCATCAGTTTGATTCACCTCATTGCATTCTGTTAATTAATCCACAGGGACCAGAAGTTCAGCTCTCACATTTAAATTAAGGAGGATGGCATGAAAACTGAAACACATCCAAATGTACATACAGCTATGCTTTAAAGGTCAGCGTATCAAGAAGCTCTTAAATGGATAGTGAAGACTATCACTACAGTCAGATTAAGAATGCACTGTTAAAATAAAAGTTTATTTGGCTAGTGATAACAGTTTCGGCTTTTTTTTAAAAAAAAAAATAAAATAGCACAGGCATGGCCTTTTTTGCAGGTAAGATTCAGTTTACATTTTCAGATGCCATAGTCTCAGCTCTCTGACGGATCTCAGATTACATGAAGGTCTTCTTGGCACAGAGGAAATTAGCCGAGCCTGCTGTATGATGTCCGTTAAAGCAGTAACACTGTATATGACCCCAGGGACCTTAAAGCAAGGCTATATCAAGTCTTGACTGTATGGAAACAACTGCTTCTGGTTACCTTGAGCTGACTGAAAGCCCACAGAAAAATCACACACACTGTGCCTCAACACTATCAAAGTGAAATACTTTGACATGTTCAAAATAAAAAACGGCATGAGCAGGCAAAATCTAGTTTTTGTAGAAGTTAGGTTTAAGATAGAGACTTTCAACAGAAATACACTAAAAATCACTTATTTTAATCAAAGTGGACACAGCATCTTTGATTTGATTTGGAACATTAGCTGGTAGTTTCAGAAATTCAACATTGCAGTTATGACTGTAAGAACATGAAAGTAGCTAAAAATTTACTTATAAATGTAATCTTTGCTTTAGGCATAAAATTCTCCACTAACTGAAGTTGAATCCTATGCCTAGAAACTTACAGAAAATATGGCTGGTTTTTAATAGTTGCAGCTTATGCCAAAAACCCTTCCAAAAAACCCCAAAACCCCACAAAGCAAATAATCAGCTTTAGAAAAAACAAATTAAATTAAAGTTTAAAAAACCCCTCACTTTTAGTAAGAAAGATCTTACTGATAATAAAAGGAAATGGCAGTTTCCCTTAACATGCAACTTTAGCCTAGAAGAAAACAAAAACCCCAATAGGATTACAAACCAACACAGTTTTGGATATTGTATTTTTCCAAAGTCACAGCTAATTTTCAAATCAAAATAAGAAATAAATTAGATAGATAGCAACAGAAAAAGGCAATTGTGCTGCTACATACTCCTCGTAGAGCCCTTGAGGAAATGGTACCAGTTGTTTCCCTCCTCTAATAAAAGAAATATTAATAATAAAAATAAATCTTCCTAACACCTGTATCACTGATTTATAGATGACAACTGCAAAAATACTTTAAATTACTTTTATCATCAATGGCTTAAGTTTAGCTTCCAGACATCTTATACATTATCTAAAGTGGAATTGTACAGAAACTTTGTCTTTGTAACTGAATGGCTACCCTATCTCAACTCATGATTCACAGTCATATAGTTTTCCTTTCTGATTTCATAATATTTTGTTTTTTAATATGAACCTTTTTATGTACTGGCAAGGTTAAAGAACTTGCAGTGTGAACCTTCCTCTGTAAATCCACCAGAAAAATAATGCAAGCCAATGATTTCAAGTATGTAGACATGTCACATTAAATGAGGAATTAAATGGTTTTCATCCATGCAGAACATTCAGCTTTTGAGAGAAGAAGGAGAAAAAGCTCCTGATAATTCACAGAAATAAAGCCTGAGACAGGATAAAGGCAATTTACTCTCTTCACCAATGTGCTATTTCCATGATAAGAAGCCAATGGCACAGTCTGTCTTTTTGTGACATATCCCTATTTTTCCACCAGAGCAATAGAAAGTAAAAATAAGGTGTTCTAAGCACAGAAAAATTTAATATGGAAACATTAGAGATGCATTCCTAGGGGAGCAATTTCAGAATATGTCAAGTATAAGAAAGAATGCATACAAGTGAGTTAATATACAAGTTAAGAGTATTTACTAAAGTCAATAGCATAGGCAAAAAGCTTTTTCTCCCCTTACAACTGTTCTGCCTGTCCTGCAGTTTTCCCACCGGCATATTTTGATTTGTCTTCTTATGTAGTTTTCTCAAAACTGGACATTTGTCTACAATTGTGGAGTTATGATGGTTATTTCTTCATTCTACATACACAGTATATATGATATGCGTATATACATATGTATTTTTATATAGGTATCCTGTTTTATTTGAAACCAGATGGAGCAGTGAAGAACTAAAAAAAGACAACAATCTATACGTTGGCCTTCGCATGCTTTGCTGTGGGATTTCCAAACAAAAAAAAGTCAAATGTAGATTCCCCCATATCTTCAAGAAATTCAGTTTGGGATCTGGAAATTCTAGATGTATGCAATTGAATTTTTAGCTAATGCAGAAGAATATAATAGGTATGTGGAAAGGAGGCAAAAGGTGAGCTGGAAGCCCTAAGTCAAGAGTCTCAGCCATTACTGAATACCCAGTGGCCAAATCTGTACTGGATTCAGTTACTGCTGCAGCTTACAGAGCGCTGTCAGCAACTTTTCAATAGAAAGCAAGTCTCGAACTAGACTCCATCACTATGTTGCACTGGCCTTCATCAAGTAGAAGAGAGAAATAATTCCTTCACCTTTGAACTCACAGATGAGTGGAAAAGAGTTCACATCTCTTTATCTCAGGTTACAGGGCTGGCAATGGAAATATACTGTGCTTTCTATTACTGCCTGGTTCATATTTTTCTTATTGTGCTAAGCAGCTTATTTTTAGCTGTAGTAACTGAATACTGGAAAAGAATATTTGTTTCTTGAGTGTTTAAAGCAGCACTTATGCATTGCAGGTTATGTCCAGACTGTATATTAAGTACCCTTGTAAATGGTTATTTAATAAACTACGTGCATTCTCTAGCTTAAGGCTTGTCTGCCAGCTGAGACTTTGCTGTTCAAATCTAGAGGATTAATTAAAGCAGCAAGAAACTTGTAAATTGGGTCAAGGATGCTAATTAAAGAATATTTAAATACTGAAAATACTTGATCATTCAGCAAAGCTGGAGAAGTTGGAAATCTTTCCTAGTAAATATGCAGTAGGCTTAGGGCTGGACTCAGGCTGCTTGACTCAGGTGCCCACTTGTAAAAACCCAGCCCAAAGAAGTATCCATACTTGCTTACTGGGAGCCTGGCTGAAGGCAGGTGTGTTCTCTCCTTGGACTGCCACGAGAAGGTGGTGGTGGCTGACCAGATCTCCTCTGGGATGGAGAGGCCAAGCTGGACAGGTAACAGGCAGTGAATGGAGCTCTGCCCTTGCACAGAAACCAACAGCACAAGGGCAGCAGGAGGAAAATGCCTTTACATTTTCTCCCCATCCACCATCCAAACTGGTTCCTTTCATCAGCAGGAAAGTTTTAGAGGAGGTTCTGAGGTGCAAAATCTTGTGATGCTTTAAATGAATTTAAAAATCTCCTAGTCTGATATACCTAGTGAATGATGACTCTGGAAGTATATCTGAAAGGCTGTTAGTCCAGGGTTTACATATTAAAGCGACCTCCAAACAGCCAAGGAAGAGGGATTGTCAAATTGAGCTTGCATTTGTTTTGTAACATTAGGTATACAAGTTTCTGCCTGGTCTAAGTCAAGCTAACACTTAAGGATAATATCATATATTTCAAGAGGTTCTTTTTGTGCTGATTAGCATCACAGAAAAATATAACCTGGTGGGTCTGAGTTTTGCAGTACTCCTGTGAAAGGGAAGTTTCTGCAAATAGCAAGAGACCTGATGAAAACTTTCAGGGTATTTCCTATTCAAGCACTGGTCAGACATTATTTCTTGCAAGCATGAACTCCATTGCCAAAGGGTGCAAGTAAGTGGTCTGTCCACAAAAAAAATAAAACAAAACAACACATAAACCCACCCCCCCACATGTAAATAGCACTTGGGAAGCACAGAAATATCAAAGTATTTCCCAGTTAATAGCTGTTCTTTTCTCTAGCACAATAATTTAGGAGTAAAGAGAGGAAAAACTAAAGAGGCTTCTTCACCGAGGCTATTACAGAGATTTAAAATTACAATAACAGGAATTTATTTTTAATAAACTATTATTGCAATGTTTATTGCAGTTACAAATAATTATTCTGATAACTCAATTTGTGGTTAATTTGAAAAAAAAAACAAGCAGAAAAGAGAAACACTATTATAAAACTTTTTCAACCTGTATAAATATTTTAATTTTTTTTACATTATAGACTTTGATGACACAATGGGATGTAGGAAGAGAATATATATCTTTCCAATTTCTGTTCCACCAGTTTTTCAATGCAAGAATTGACTGACAGCTTTGGAGGATGAAGGAATGACTCATTTGTCAACCTCTGAAATAAACTTTGAGTAGCAGTTGTTGAATTTCTGAATATGAAAAAGTGCCTCAGTTTTGATCAGGAAGGACCTAGAATACTGTTGAGATAATTTCCCAGTATACCTATTCCTTGAAGATCTGATCTTGCTAAACAAACTTCTAGTTTGTGACAACTCTGGGGAGGAGAACAGTAATCAGAATTCCAAACTTCTGGGAATTGTGATGGCAAGAAAGATGTGGTGCTAACACTGTGTTGGCATAATTTTTACACCATCAAGAATATTAACACTGCACAGAATTTTGGAATTGAAGACCCACTTTTCTAAAGGATGGATTTATCCCATGTGTTTAAAATACTGCTGTGCTATCTTTACTGCTTCAATATTCCCTCTTAATGTGCCTCCTGGGACAGATGACTACTCTGATGACTTACAGAGAAATGTCACCATCTGCAATGGGTAAGCTTCAAGGCCTGAGCAGTCTGCCAGCTCTGTGAAGTCCACAAAATCCCATGCACAGCTCTGCATCCATTCTTCCATTTTTTTGAAAGCTATGTGTTAGTTGTTGTCACGTATCAATTTTAATTTGCTTAGTGCTTTATAATGTGTTATTACAAAAGGCAAAATAATGATGTTATTTTTGATGCTGAAGCAAAACCTACATATAATCTTATCTTTTTCCAAAAGTCTGTCTATGGAGGTATAAAGATCAGAATGCAAGGATACATGATATGCTTTCAAAACATTGAATGTAGGAATTGATAAAAAAAATATTACTTCCTTTTTCTTTTTCATGTAGCTACGACTTTTGAAAAATTTAAGAAAAAAGCAACTCCTAAAATATCTTTTATTGTAAGTTCTTTAATAACACTGCCTCTATATACTTGAAAGTTTTGGCCTGATGTCAGAACAGTGCTGCAGAAAACATCTACAACTGCTTGTACAGTCAACTAGAAGTAGAATCATGTATAAGAAAGTTGATTGATATTCAAGGAACAACTACTCCAAGGCCAGTGAGCAGAAGCTCAGGCAAAAATGCCAGGATGATAACACTTTTCATCTAGTTTGCTCATCTGTAGAGATGAATAAGAAGCTCCCAGCAAAACTCAACCATAGAGACATAAGTAATATGCAAGGAATACAGAGATACTGTCCAAATATGTGGAAAAGTGGTTAGTTAACTTAATGTCCAATTGGAATTGAATCTAGCCAGGGATGTCAGAGAAAACAAAAAATACTTCTATAAACATATATGTGACAAAAGGAAGGCCAGGGAAAATGTGGTTCCACTGAATGGAGCAGGAAACCAGATGACAGCATGTGGAAAAGGCTAAGGTACTGAATGCCTTAGTTGCCTCAGCCTTTACCAGCAAGACCAGTCTTCAGGAATCCCAGATCCAAGAGACCAGTGGAAAAGGCTGAAGCAAGGAAGACATATCCTTGATGGAAAAGGTCAGGGAATACTTGACATATGCAAACTAGCCATAAATCCATGGACCTTGATGGAATGAACTTAAAATTGTTGAGGGAACTGGAAGATGTCATTGTGAGGCTACTCTCAATAATCTTTGTTTGATCGTGGTGGTTGGAAGAAGTGTCTGAAGACTTGAAGAAAACAAATGTCACTCCTGTCTTCAAAAAGGACAAGAAGGAGGACCCAGGAACCTATAAACCACTCAGGCTCATCACGACACCTGGGAAGGTGAGGGAGTAGCTAATCCTGGAAACTATTTTCAGGCACATGAATTACAAGATGGTGATCAGGAGTAGTAAGCATAGATTCACCAAGGGGAAGTCATGCTTGACTGACCTGATAACCTGCTGTGATGAAATGAACGGCTTGGTAGGTTAGTGGAAATTAGTGAACATTGTCTACCTTGACCTCAGTAAGGGCTTCCACACTGTCTTCTGTAACATCCTCATAGAGAATCTGATGAATTATGGGCTGGATGAGTAGACAGTGAGGTGGATTGAAAACTGATTGAACAGCTAATCTAGGGGATGCTCAGTGGAAAAAAGTCTAGCTGAAGGCCAGTAACTGGTGGTGTATACCAGGGTCAATATTGTGTCCAATCCTGTTCAAGACCTTCAATAATGATTTGGACGATGGGAGAGAGTACACCTTCAGCAAGCTCGCTAATGACATAAAATTGGGAGGTATGGCCAGAGGGTCGTGCTGCTGTCCAGAGGAACCTTGCCAGGCTGGAGTAATAGGCCATCACAAACCTCATGCAGATCAAGAAGAGGAAGTGCAAAATTCCTATGGAGGAACAACCCCATGCAGCAGTACACGCTGGGGGCCACCCAGTCTGAAAGCAGCTCTGCAGAAAAGGCCCTAGGCGCTGCTGGACACCAAGTTGAACATAAAGGCCAGGTTGGACAGAGCCTTGGGTGACATGGTCTAGTGTGAGGCATCCCTGCCCATGGCAGGGAGTTGGAACTAGATGATCTTAAGGACCTTTCCAACCCTAACTATTCTATGATTCTATGAAGCAGTGATGTGCCATTATGACAAAGAAGGACAGTTGTAACGTGGGTTACAATAAGAATATTGCCAGCAGATTGTGGGAGGTGATGTTTCCCTCAGCATTGGTAAAGCCACACGTGGAGTACAGTGTCTAGCACTGGGCTCAACAGTATATGAAAGATGTGGAGAGAGTCCAGCTAAGGGGCACTAAGATGATTAAGGAACTGGAGCATCTCTCATATGGGGTAAGGCTGAGACAGCTGTGACTCTTCAGCCTAGAGGAGAGAAGACTTGTTGGGGTGTCTCATCACTGATATTTATATCGATGTATCTAAATATCTTATGGGAGGCTGCAAAGAGGATGAAGCCAGACTCTTCACAGTGGTGCCCAGTGACAGGACAAGCGGCAATGGGCAAAACCTGAGACACAGGAGGCTCTGTTTGAACATCAGGAAACATTTATTTACTGTGAGGGCTAATGAGCACAGGTGCCCAGAGAGGTTATGGAGCTTGCACCCCTGGAGATACTTAAAACCCATTTGGACATAGTCCTGACCAAACTACCACAGCTGACTCTGCTTGAGCAGGGTGAGTTAGATCAAATGACCTCCAGAGGTCCCTCCTAACCTCAACTATTCTGTGGTCCGGTGACGGAACAACTTCTGCTGAAATGTAGAGATATGTACTACAGCATAATGTATTTGGCAGTCTGAGTTATAAAAGAATAACAGTGACAAATATCCAAATCATTCAGAAGTCCCAGTGCATGTCTCAGATTCAGTATGCCAAAATTACTTGGTTTCCTTATTTCCTATTCACAGTGACATTAGGTATGATTATGATTCTACTACTTTTCATTACAAAGTTATTGCTTCTGGAAAAATCCTTGTATTTTTAGCTTCCAGGTCTGAGCTGACTTCATAAAACTGATTCTTATTTCTTTAAACTAAATGTCAGGAAAAAGGTGTATAAATCCAGAAATCAAAAGTAGTTCTGTCTGCTGCTGTGCATGTGCATCTGCAGTACCAGCTGACTGGAAGGTAAAAAAGTCTTATTAGAAGACTTACAGTGGGCTAGAATATGAGGTAATCAACTATTACACATAGCTAATTATGGAGTTAGAGTTGTACATAATGTGTAGAAGCTCCTGAAAAGACAGTCCTAATTCATAGTTCTAGTGATAGAAATGATCAATTACTAAGCTTGCCTAGACAGCTGATGAGCCATCCAAATATAATTCAAGCTGATGGGGTGATCAAATATTTTGATTCAATTTCTGAATTAAAATGGTATGGAAGTTGGGAATGTCACAGCATGTTGGTGTCAGCCCCCAGAGTACAAGTCATTGAATCTTGATCACTCCTTTTTCCTCCTTAATCAAAAAGTGTTCAGGTTCCCTACTCCTAATCATTAACCATCTCAATTTGGAGCAATCCTGAGGTCTCAAACCTCTTGGATAAAGCAGATGGGTTTGATGAGTGGACAGATGGTTTCACTATATAGCTACAAAAGAATCCTATGAGATGCTCGAAAAGCAAGAGAAAAATCAGTGACATGAGTTGGGACACTCTCAGAAACTCACAGGAAGCTCTTCTAAAGCCAAGTCTCATGTGGTCTAATGTTTTACTTCCTCATATCAACACTTATGGGCAACAAGTTAAGAAATAGGTACTATAATAACTGAGTCAGTTACGGCTAACAAAATCTTCACCAGTAAACTCTATTGTTATCTTTCTTCAGTAAAGTTGTAGCTTTGCCATTGGGTAGATTAGTTTTAAAATGTCCCATTTATAATTTTTTCTTACAGTCTTATTGAGATGGTCTTATAATCGTTGGGGATTGCTCTGAAAAAGTAAATACTACTTATTGCAGACTCTTAAACCTTTATTGCAACAATAAATGTTGCAATAGGTAACATTAAAGGCAGTTTGAAAAGTGAGATAAGAAATTAGGATGGAGGAAGCATAAGTTCTTGTACAATATCACTTTAAATAAACGGATCAAGTTAGGGTAAAAGAAAAGCAAAACATCGTGAAAACAAGTAAAATGATCTTGAAAGAAAAAGAAGAATAAAGATGTGCTAAAGAAGCAGAGGCAGTGTTCAATCTCAAATGTTCTCTTCTACTTAATCTAAATACCTTAACTTTTAATTTCTTCTCCATATTCCCAAATGTAGAATTTCTTTGATTAATTGAATTTGAATCATTAATTACTCCACAGATTGTCTGAAATGGCGGGTGAAAAAAAAAAGATGCCCAGTTAAGTCTTTCCTTACTGATTTGAACACTAAAAATGTCTGCTGCTATTACTGAAAATTCTTTCTACCCATACATTTTGTTTAAAGCCCTTCATAAAGTAACCTTTAGTAGCATATCACTCAATATTTATGGTCCAACATTCAAGCTGCTCCATTGGAACACTCAATTTTTTCAAGGTATTGAAGCTAATTATTAATTTCACAATATATTTTATTTTTTGACTGTAAAGGAAAGCTAAAGTTAATCAAGAAAGCAGGTAATAATTCAAGCCATTTACACTGAGCTGAAAATAGCTACTAGCCTGCAATTCACTAGAGGGGCTCATATGATGCTCCAACATGGGAAGCTTTCAACACAAGCACAGCCACCAAAATTTGGTGTTGTATACCCTCAAGAAAATAATCTCTATATAGAATATATTAGAATATTTCCAAATACTAAGTAAGTATAAATAATGCATTAGGAACATGAAAGAAAGAGAGCAAGCTATTAGTAAAAGAAATGATAAAAATTGCTTGTTGACTTACTGGAAAATGAGGGCTGCAGTTTTCTACATAGCTGAAAATACAGATGCTTCCCTTTGGCAGAGACAGGGCAAATATTTGTCTTACTTTTTTTGAGTTAGAAATTAAAAGTATTCCTATCTTTATCTATTTCTACAGCTCCTGGGTTTGTGGTTCTACTCTATGACTACACAGAAATAGTTATTTCTCTCACTATTTTATTTCCTACTTATTTTCCCTCTTATCTATCTGTATGGCCTGCTAACTTCCTGCCTTGTGTGTTATAACTTTCTATCTCTGCTTGGTCTTTTTCTTCCCATGTTCTTTTAGCCTTCTCTAGCAAAATCCTTTATTCTTTCTTTTCAGTGTCAGGTCCTGCTTTTGAATGACTTTCCTGATACCACTGTCCGTCTTCCATTCCTCTGCCTTCTATTTATGGTCTACATTAAGCAAAAGACTATAGTTTATTCACTACTCTTTTTTACACATATAAGCACTACTGTTTACTTTCTGTGTATACAAATAGCTCTACTCACAGTAGTAAATGTATATACTAAAAAAAGAAAAAACCCTAAATTAAAATAATATAAAATAAATAATGTTTGCAAAAAGCACACAAATATAATTGTCTTTTTCCCATTTGAATCTTTCTTCATGATGTCACATCATGTATTCTGTAGCAAAGACTGACAAATCTTCTGAAAAAAATTTACAATGTATTCAATCTCAGAGTACTACAGATAATCTACCTATGCTATTCTGAACCAGGCTATCACTAGAAGCAGCATTATTTGTGAACTAAAGATCTGATTGAGCCCAGTAGATGGATATCATTCAGGCACCTTCAGTCACTAAGAAGTTGGAGTGGGTTTAAATTTGTCTGAAAGTAGAAGGTTCCATATACCCTGAGCTATTGCACTGTCTCAATTTTCTCTATATTTTATTCTCCCCCCCTTTTGATAATCCTAGATTGATATTAGGAGAAGTCAAAAGAAGAGTATAACAGCTCAAGAACTGAAGGGTTATTGCATCTTTGACAGGCTACAAGGCAGAAGGGATAGTACATCTTCTACAATTTGTGAACTATTCTGATAATAAACTTTTGCTCTCAAGAGCGAGCTACAGTACACTTTTTATTAGTGGGTGGTTTGAGTTGAAGATGGGCATATGTACCCACATATGGTCTTATTTATCCCAGAAGGGTCTATTGCCTGATGGCTACAACAGTAAAAGAGTGGATTTGATGGCCTAGACAGTCCCCTTCTGTTCCTAAATTCCAAGTTCCTAATTTTTCTATATGTGGGAAAATATATGAGTATCTTACATTAGCTGGGACAAAAAGCAGTTACCTCTGTAAGTAGTTGCAGAAATATATTGTACACTTTCTTTCTTCCTTATACCCACCCCTGTTAACCAGCCTAGGCATGGGGTGAAATACTCACCCCAAGACCTAAAATGTTACCTCTAATGTCTCACCTGGTCGATGTGCCTTTGGAACTGCCATGTTCATCACTCGCCCTCCATCCTGAGGTTTGGGAGGGGATGCGGTAAACCTGCAAATCCCTGACTCTGACGGTGTGCTTGAGGTCAGGCTGTCTGTGTAGTCATTAGTCCCTGCCGTAAGCTGCTCCGATGATGTGTCTGATATGAAGCATTCTGTAATAGTGAACTTGGCATGTCTCAGCTGCTCTTCCATTTTTGCATGCTCATATGCTCTCGCTAGCTCTTCGTAGGTAGAGGAGGCACTTTCTGTGGAGACCATGCTGCTTCTTGCTCGATCTAAGCATCAGAAATATACATAATGAGAGAAAAAAAAACATCTGCACAATCCTCTTTGGAAGAAAAGCTATGAAAATTATGGTTTTTCTTAATATAATGCAGAGCCCTTGAAATTATCAAGGTGACTTAAATGAATCTGCTTCACTATAAATGTCTGAACAATTTTTACTTTAGTCAGTTACTTGATAATTACAGATAATCTAAAGTGAAGTTTATTCTGCTAGCAACATTATGAAGCTTAGCATTAAATTCATGGTTTAGAAAATATAAACTTTAAAAATGTGAAAAGGGATACTTTCTTAAAAAACAAGAAATAATTTCTCAAAAAAATGTTAGAAACCCACAAAACAGATTTAGAAAAATGAGGAACAACTTCTTTACATTATCTTTTTAATGCATCTCAGATACATTTCAGTGAGGTGATGTGTAGGCGAGAAAGGATGGTCTTTCTGTACTTTTTTCAATCCTACATCTTTTTTTTCCATTTGGGAAAGCCCTAAGGACAAAGGTCAAATATAAAGGCATTGTCTCTCTAGAAACCAGGTAAAATACTAACTCACTTCATTCAGAACAAAGGCCTTAAGAATGCATTACTTTTTGGTAGCTATCAGCCTGCAGTCATTCAGATGCTTTTTTCAGTGCTGCTGAAGCTAATGGGAGCTTTATATTTGACACACAAGGCTATTATGACCTACAAGCTGTCCTTTTCTGCTGATGAGTTCTTGAGACTATCAATATTTCTTAAACAACACTACTATTGAGAGTGTAAATGGCTATGGATACATTAAAAAGCATTCTGTAAATGCAGCGCTCATTTCTGCGGGGAGAAATCACTGCTCTGTTGCACCCATTGCACTTCTTCAGTGGACTGGAAAAGCAGAGGACCTTCCGAAGTTCCTTGGGCAGAAGTCATGTTTCACCACAAGATCTGCACAATTTCAAACATTGTTGGAGATGTTCAATAAACAGACACAATGTAATAGCTAATTCATAAAAATGGGACTCCTAGAGCAGCCAGAGGCAACTGTGTTGTTATTGCAAACCTTTATCTTTTTTATTATGTGCTATTGTTTTCACTGTGCACAAAGAACAACACTTCTGCCACTTGTAAATAGGACCATACATTATTTAAAATGACAAGTACATCTATGATATGCTGAAGCTTGCTTAAGTTTTTGAGCTTTACAATACTTAGACTAGGAGTTTTAGTGTTGTGGTTAAGTGTTGTGGGTGTTTTGGGTTTTTTGGGGGGGAGTTTGTTTGTGGTTTTAATTTGGTTTTGTTTTTTATTCTCCCCATTTCCTCCCTCCTCCTCCTCCCTGTGCT
>JAOEHY010039951.1:11092-24424 GCA_025447955.1 Psilopsiagon aurifrons | reverse complement strand
ATCCCTGGCAGTGTTCAAGGCTAGGTTGGACATAGCCTTGGGTGGCATGGTTTAGTGGGAGGTGTCCCTGCCCATGGCAGGGGAGTTAGAAATAGATGATCTTAAGGTCCTTTCCAACCCTAACTATTCTATGATTCTGTGTCTTATCTGAGTATAAGGGGAGGTATAAGAGCTTAAACATGGCTTATAAAAGCCGCGTTTCTTCTTGGAAAAGCTGTCTATGTAGAAATAAAATGTAACAGATTTTGTGCTATAGTTCTGTTACTGAACTTGAAATCCCCTTCTGTGAGAGTGTGTGTGTGGGTTTTGTTGGTACCTACAAATGTGGATGGAGAAACAGTTAGCAGAAAACCACAGGCTGAAGAGAAGAGCAGAAGGTGTTGAGGTAATGTGTGAAAGTCTCCCACTACCTGACAGGCTCCAGAGAGTACCGACACTGTTGAATCTGTGAGCTGATAAATTGGAAACACCAAGCATCTGCCAAATCTGTTCAAGGCCACTGGTCTAGAGTAGCATCAACAACAGGTTGTATAACTCAGACCATGTCCAAAAGTACGCTGGCTGCTAGATGCAGGTAGAGAGTACAGGAATATATACACCCTCAGTAGAAAAAAGGACTGAAGGGCTGTCTGAACACCTACCTGCAAGCTCCTATCATATCACTAGGCTGGGGCTGGCTTCTCAACAGCTAACAGTGTGAGTGCACTGTGTGAATAGTCACCTGGTAATAACAGCCCCACTGATAAAATGGGCTCTGCTAAGTATTGGTTGTGATCTCTCTCCCATGATCAGCCTCCTGTCAGATAAAAGGAGTTTGACAGCAAGCAGACATAAAGCAAAGGGTGAAGAACAATGCCCAGGCATAATTATGTTATGAAATACGGGATGCAAGGCTTTTCAAGTTGATAGTGACCTGTCCAGTAAACTGGTGTGGACTTCTATGAGTTAGGAGATGTCTTGGCTATTGGGTAACCAGCTGAAAATGAGCCCTAGATGAGAGTAAGACAGTGAAACTTAGTCCATGCATGAGATCTCCAAGGATCCTGGTTTCAGGTGGAAGAAGCACAATTTAAATGGTTGGGGGTATTTTAGGGGGTAGGGATTTAGGTGGATTTTGATTGCTTGTCAGTTTAACAGGAGATGAGGAACTTGCCCTACATGAGTTGAGTTTTCTCTGGAGATGCTGTTACCTTGCTGTGAGAATCTGCTCTCAATTTGAAGCAGGGCTGTCCTTATTCCTCTATCAAAAAATGTTTGTAGATCTTCTGTTTCTTGGAAAATCTTAGAATCCCAGACTGGTTTGGTCTGGAGGAGACCTTAAAGCTCATCCAGTTCTAACCCCCTGCCATGGGCAGGGACACCTTCCACTAGACCAGGTTGCTGGCCTTGAACACTGCCAGGGATGGGGCAGCCACAGCTTTTCTGGGCAACCTGTGCCAGTGCCTCAGCATCCTCACAGGGAAGGTGGAGATGTTGCTTTTTATTCTTATCCTGTTTCTCTTTATCCTATTTCACTATCCAGTCCTTGTTCCCTTCAAAGAAGGTATCCTTTAGGATCAGATTTATCATTGCTTTAAAAATCTGAGTAGCTGAAGAAACAATCATCAGATGGTGTTAAAATTGCAGATACTTACAGCTAGTAATCAATGGCGCTGCACCATGCAGAAGCATACATGTAGTTTCACTGATAAAGAGAAAACCAGGCTGAGATTAAAACTTCATATGGGAGTTACTGCTTTGCTTGTACAAAGTTGAGACTACACTATGGGGTAAGTTCCTGGAGGTCCCTGCCTTTGTCTAAACAGAAGTGCCAAATTTGCCTCTTATCTGAGGCTATGGACTGTGTAGGCTTCAAACATAGCAAAACCTAAGACATTCCTTCTCCTGGGTCTTACCAGAGATATGGGGGCTGTTGTAGATGTTTGTGATGTTTGCCTGTTGTCTGGGGAGTAACAGCTTCCTCTGAGCAGCAGAAACACAAACATAAATCAACTGATGAGAGTTCTGCTGCTTTTACCTTTGCTCTGATGCAGAAAACTGGTGTTCTTATGAATACCTTGGAGATCTTATTTGGGACAGCTGCCTTCTTCTTTCCATGAGAGATAAATGCAGTGTTTGCAGCATTAGAGCATGCTGGATGTTGTTAATCTCCTATCTCCTCAGGTGCTTCTAGGCTTTGCTTCAAGCTGCCTGAACCCTACCCCATTCTTTAGGTGGAATCAATTCTTAATATCTCTTGCAGCTTCATACCAGATTGTGATTCTGGGGTTGCTCCCAGCCTGACACAGCTGATGGCTCTGCTTTCTCCTCTGCTTTCTATTGTTGTGAGCATGGCAGTGAACAAACAAAAGAGCTTTGACTCCCAAGCATGTACTTTAATTTGTCCTACAGCGGGGCTCGGATTGCTTATGTCATGCTCAGTCAGTACAGACACTCCAGAGGGGGCTATCCCTGTTTGCCAGAACCTGAATTTTTAATGGAAGTTTGATGCAGCAGATGAGGCCAAACACTTCTGGGGGAGTTGGGGTGAGGAGAAAAAGGCAGCATATGCAGCTCGAATCTATTTGGGTTTGCAGCTTGACAGGCTTTTATTCACATTTAGCCCTGTTGTGGAATCTGTCAGGTTTATTGTTAGTTCCTGATGCTTAGTATTAGTGGCAAATCTTTGATTTTTATTTTCAGCTAAGAGGGAGCATGTGAGATTGTGAAGGAGGCTGGAAGAAGCCATTCTACAGACCCGATTTGGGAAAGCTTTTGTGCTGCTAGAATTACTGATAGAAGGTGTTGGGATGAGTGATAGAGAAGGGGTGTATTGTAGTTCTGGTCAGTATGTTTGTTTTGGCAGGAGTTAGTATGATGTGATGTGATGGGGCAGGGAAGCTTGTGAAAGAACTCTAATGGTTTCCTGTTGAGACAATACCAGGGAGGGGTGGTCAGCAGCAAAGGAAAGCAGAAGGGGGATCTGCATGAGAGCTGGAATTGGTGTAGGGGGTAATCACTCAAAGACTGTGGTGTCACGGTCTCCCTCCGAACAGTGCTTAAGCTCAGGTAACGTGTTACCTATGGATGCTTTCCATCCTTTGATTTTGCCAATGGGCAGCCAGCTTGCAGCTTTACAGTATTTTGTTTGTCCTTTTGGGATAGCTACCGGAGGGAAACTTCAGCAAGCTCAGTTTACTGGGGCTTCTGGATCAGTGCAAGGCTTCTCACAGGCTGTGAATCAGTCCCTTCTCTGTGCTCCTAGCACCATCTGCTGCATTCAGCAGGATTAGGTGAGGAGGGAGGCAGAAGGAATGTAAGTTTAGTGTTTATCTTCATTTTAAGAGGCTAAAAAATGGTACATGCTTCTCCATGGGCTTTGTGGAATAGTGGTACAAGTAATGTAGCAGCCTTGATCTTGGACTTTCTCTTCTCTCAGATCCCTAAAGATGAACATATCCTCCGGTTCCTGCGGGCACGGGACTTCAACATTGACAAGGCTCGAGAAATGCTCTGCCAGTCGCTGTCTTGGCGCAAGCAGTACCAGGTGGATTACATCCTCCAGTCCTGGAGGCCCCCAGCTCTCCTGGATGAATATTACACTGGAGGGTGGCACTACCAAGACAAAGGTGAGAAGCTGCCCTTTGCATTAGAGGTTGGGTTGATTATAGGACCTTGTAAGGTAAGTATTGACAATTTAAACATTAACAAAGCCACTCACATGTAAATAGCCACTCTGTTTTGCTGTAGCTTTATTTTCTTTGCACAGATGAGGCAGACTAGAGTGAGTCCAAAGCAGCATCAATTTGACAAGGTTGCCTTTGGATGTGATTTTTATCCTTTTAAAATATTTCATATATCAAAAAGAGCGTGACTAGCAGGTCAATGGAGGTTATCTTGCCCCTCTGCTCTTGTGAGGCCCTACTTGCATCACTGCGTGCAGTTCTCATGCCTTCAACATAAGAAGGACATGGTGCTCTTGGAGCAAGTCCAGAGGAGGCCACAAGGATGATCAGGGGCTGCAGCACCTCTGAGCCTGGAGAAGAGAAGCTGTGTGAAGACCTCGAAGCAGCCTTCTGGTATCTGAAGGGGGCCTACAAGGGTGCTGGAGAGGGACTCTTAATCGGGGATTATAGCAGTAGGACAAGGGGTTTAAACTGAAAGGGGGATGTTCAGGTTAGGTATAAGGAAGAAGTTCCTCCCTGTGAGGGTGCTGAGGTGCTGGCACAGGTTGCCCAGAGAAGCTGTGGCTGCCCCATCCCTGGTAGTGTCTATGGCCAGGTTGGACGGGGCTTGGAGCAACCTGGCCTAGCGGAAGGTGTCCCTGCCCATGGCAGGGGGTTGGAACTGGATGGGCTTTAAGGTCCCTTCCAACCCAAGCCATTCCATGACTGTGATTTCACGTGGCCTTTATAAATGGTGCTAGAGCAGTAGCCTGGCGCACTGGAGTACTTCCCTCTCTAATACTGAGTTTTCTCCTTTTTTTTGTTTTAAGATGGACGACCACTCTACATCCTTCGTCTTGGCCAGATGGACACAAAAGGTTTGGTGAAAGCCTTGGGAGAGGAATCATTGCTGCGACATGTGAGTTGTGTTTTCCTTTCTCATGCAAAGTACTCCCATCTCCCTTGGGGTGTTCAGAATGTTATAGCGCAGCAGCAATCTACCTGCCTGACACAATTCCTGTGTTGTGTGGCTGGCAACTCAAAGTTGGCTTAGTGATTTGGCATGGCACAGCTGCTCTGTCTTCCTGCAGAGATGGAAGTGAAGCGTTTGTAGTGGTACAAATTGGCCAGAAAAGGTTTTCTGATAGCCTGCAGTTGACCATAAGGTTTCCGTGGCCCTCTCATGCAGCTCAGCTAATAACATTTGATCTTGAGGTACTTCTACTTCATCTTAGATTTTCAGTATCTGTATGCTGTATGATCAGCTCAACTTTTCAGTACAGAAGCCTTTGTTAAAGTAGACTTTCATTCTGGTTTGTACACTGCAAGTTCTCAAGGTCATGTGCTTCTAGGTTCTGATTTTTGAAACAAGATCTGCTGCCTGTCCTGGTTTCTCACCCATACTGAGGCTAACTCCACTGTACTGGCTTTCATTTCAGGTTCTGTCAATTAATGAAGAAGGACAAAAGAGGTGTGAGGAAAACACCAACATCTTTGGCCGCCCCATCACGTTAGTACAGTTAATTTTCTTGTATCCTTACAGAGTTTGAACTGGTGTGTTGAGAAAGAACCTTCTGTGTGAAGGTTTTCAGATGATGTCCTTAGGATTTAGCTGCAGATAGATGGCAGTGAGTCCATGTTCTGGGCTGTTCCTGGGCTTTGGGTACTCTACATAGTGGACTTAAATGCAGATAAATTCTACAGCTTCATATGAAAGCAAGCATTGATCCTTTCTTACATCTTTTTATGCCCTGTTTAAGATTAATTTAATCTAATACTGGTGATTTTAATCCAGATCCTTGAAATTCTTTTTCATAGAGGAAACTGCTAGTTTCCACCTTCATTTAAAATATACTTTTTGAATTATTTTTAGGAATAGGCCTGAATGCCTTCATCCTCTTCCACACTGGCACCATATGTTCTTGCCTTTGGGCTTGGGTGTCTGTTGTACCTGAAAACTCAGCCAGATTCAGGCTGTCTCTGCCTGAGTGAAGATCTGCTTTTCACTGCAATGCTGCTCTCCCTTGTTGGATTCACTAGATCCTGTACAGGCTGCAGTGTTACTGAAATAGTCTGTGGCTCATCAGCTGAGCAGGCACTGTGCAGTGAAGTTCTGACAGGTCCCTTTCTGTGTGTTCTCTTAGATCCTGGACATGTCTGGTGGACTTGGAAGGATTGAATATGCGGCATCTCTGGCGGCCTGGAGTTAAGGCCCTGCTTCGGATAATTGAGGTTGTGGAGGACAACTACCCTGAGACTCTGGGGAGACTGTTGATAGTGCGAGCACCCAGGGTTTTTCCTGTGCTCTGGACTTTGGTGGGTGAAATCTGGACTGCAGGATCTTGTTCATGTACAAATAGCTAAGTCATCCAGTCAATGCGAGTTCTGCTTGTTTGAAAGGTTAGGGAGGGAAAAGCTTCCAAGGAACCTGTGGCTTAACTCCTGAAGAAGCCACAGCATCACTACAAAGCAAGCCATAACATGTCTGTAGCTCATTTGGTTCCAGTGGTTGTCATCCACCAGGGCAGGACAGGATGTCAAAGATAAACTGCAACTCCTCAAGTTTATTGTACATAAGGTAAAACCTGTTGTGAGATGATGATACCATACACTTGCCATTTGTTACCCTTTCTCTGGGGAAGTGATCTGCTGGTCTGCATTCCTGCTGCTGAGGCCTTCCAGTCTAAAGCCTAAAGCATCCATGTAAGATGGTGTAAACATTGTCTCTAACTTCACTCAGTGACAATGATGTCTTCTGTCCACTTTCTATTTCAGGTTAGTCCCTTTATCAATGAGAACACAAGACAGAAGTTCCTCATTTATAGTGGGAATAACTATCAGGGGCCAGGAGGGCTGGTTGATTACGTGGACAAAGATGTGATCCCAGACTTCCTGGGAGGAGACTGCATGGTGAGTTTTCCTTCCTATTCTGCAGCTGGAATCTGCAAGCATCCTCCTTTCCCTTCTCCTCAGTGCCCTGGCCTTCTTCCACTCCCTTCTGAAAGATGGCTAAACCTCTGTTGTGGTGGGGGTACTTCTGCTCTGAGCACAGTGAAGTTGACTTGTGCACACACTTCACCCTGAAGTGGTGATGCTGCCTTGGAGAAAGGGGGTTTGAGGTTAGGTCTAAATGGAGCTTAGATAAACTATTGTAGTTCAAGTAATTAGTTTCACTGTGAAGTCTTACACCAGCTGAGGGTGTCAGCCTCTGTCCTGACAGGCAGCGAGGGTTTGTGGTACAGGTGACTTGATACTTTGCCATTAGATTAGTTTAAACCCTCATATTTGTCTGACTTTTCCAGTGTACTGTCCCAGAAGGTGGCCTTGTTCCCAAGTCACTTTATCAAACAGAAGATGAGTCGGAGAACTCGGATCACATTCGGTTGTGGACAGAAACTATCTATCACTCTGCAAGTGTCCTCAAAGGAGCTCCACATGAGGTACAAACCAGAACTTCACAAGGCTACAGGGAGGGGATGTTGCAGGTGTGTTCCTTCTGTTAAAGGCTGACTAGAACAATGAAGTGCTCCCAAAGATGGTTCAGCAGCTTGCCTTTCCTGGGAAGGCTTATGCCAGCTAACAGCCAGGAGTGTGGAAGTGAGGAACAGTGCCTTTTATTTCTACTGTGGCTTCATTTTCTGTAAGATACAATCTCTTCCTCCTCCTCCTCCTCCTCCAGGGAAATAAAGCTCACTCAGTTTGCCTTCTTGATAGTACAGCTTCCATTCTCAGCAGGGTAGCTGGGACAGCAGTAGTGCTGATTTAAGAAGGTAAGTACTGGGAATGTCCTGATGGGGATCATCAGAAAACAGTGTCCAAAAGAGCAGCATTTGAGTGTCAAAACAGTCCACCAGCTTTGCTGATGGTGAGTAACTTACTTGGCCAGCTTGATACCTTAAAAAGCAGCAGTGCCTTTTGGAGTTCTCTTTGCTGCCTGGAATGCTTTGCTGTAGTTCTGCTGAGGTTTTCTTAGAGCCAGTAAATTATTTACGAGAAACATTGATACAGAGAAGAGATAGGGTAAAAACACCTGAGTAGATGTACCGTGGCGGAAGTCTGGTGATGGGAATGGGTTTGTTACCCTCCTTAGGAATCCAGGCCAATGGCTTAACTGAAGGATGGTGGAGAAAAGCATGTTTGCAGAGTGGCTGTCCCCTGAGACCTGACTTTCTATAATAGCCTTGTTCTGTTCCCTTCTTAGATAGTTGTGGAGATTCTGGAAGGGGAATCAGTCATCACGTGGGACTTTGACATCCTGAAGGGAGATGTGGTGTTCAGCCTCTTCCACTCCAAACGAGCTCCTGAAACAACTCACAAGGAAGCCACATTACCAAGTACCTCTGCTGCTGGGGACAATATGCAGCTGATTGACAAGATGTGGGTCCTTGGGGTGGATTACAGCCATATGGAATCTCCACTGGTTTGCCGGGAAGGAGAGAGCATCCAGGTCAGATGTCTTTGGGTCCTGGCATACATGGAAAGGAGAAGGAATTGATGACAAGGCAAATCATGTCGTGCTTAGAAACAGTTGTTGTGGTCGTTGTTCTCTATATTCCCAGTGAAAGTGGCTGCTATTGCAGCCCCGATTTAGAGTGAGCGATTGGAAAGACTCCATAATCCAGGATAAACTAATTGAAAATAACCTTTTGTCACTAGCCTTAGAGGTGCGCCATGATATATGTTCCCCAAAGTCCGCAGCTCCACTAGTTGCTTTTGGTTTTGCTAAATTCAGCTATTTCTTAAGGCACGTGATAGTCACTTGATGGCACTTTTTCTCTCCCAGGGATCTCATGTCACTCGCTGGCCTGGCTTCTATATTCTCCAGTGGAAGATGCATGGCCCTCCCCCCTGTGCTGCCACCAGCCTCCCTCGAGTGGATGATGTTCTTGCCTCTCTGCAAGTTTCCAGTCACAAGTGCAAACTTATATACTACTACGAGGTGCTCGCGTCCAAGGACTTCAGGTAGGAGGTGTACTGGGGCGGGGGGTTTACTGTGTGACTTGCAAGAGAAGCCAAAGGAGAGAACTGAGTATGAGTTAAACATTGATACACACACCCTGTGGAGGTCATTGGTTTCACTGATGATAAGTTAGATGGGAACAAACTTGGTGGCATTTTGCATAGAGAATCTCCTTTAGTGCTGTAGGTAATGAGAGACCCCTTGGCTGTATGTTCACAGTAGAATCCATGCTTCAGTTCTTCCTGACAGCTACCTGAAGAAGCAGAGAGAGTTTAGACTGAGGAGTCTTTATCTTAGGATGATTATGAAGAGTTACTTTTGGGGAAACTTATCAAATACCAGCTGGGTTATTTCACTTACAATTCATTTGGCACTTGAGAAAGCTCAGTGGTGAATAGGTGAATACAACAACCCAGGCAGGATTTGTCTGGCTTCTTCTAATGCTTTTAGCACTTCTCCAATCACCCAGTAATTTAAATTCTTTGTAAGTACTTGACCTTTTGCTAAGAGACGGAGGAAGTAGAACAGATTTGCAGGTGGTGGCCTTGGGAATGTGACCTGGCTAGATCCTGTGGAGTTGGAGCAGCAGCAAATTCCTCACTCCAGCCATTCAAACCTGTTACTTGTCACTTGACCTGCATTAAGTATGATGGGAGGAGTAAGCAGTCACAGCTACAGTGAGCCCTGGCTGCTTGGCCAGAAAAAGCTGAAGCCTATGGCTGGACATGCTGAGGCTGAGACTCTTATGCTTAGCAGGCTGGAGTTCCTGCGTTAGCAGTGACAGCTGCATCACTGAGCATTTGGAGTGCTCCTGAGCATTCCTTTCTGCTTGGGGGCAGTGAATGCGGCTCCATGGCAGCTCCAGCTGCATCCTGCTCCCAGAATAACTGCAGGAGATGAGGTGTAGTATGTGTGACATGGAAAATGGGTGTCTCTGGCAAATTAATTTGTCGTTATGACATGGAGATTCTTACTTGAAAATGATGGGACAAAATATAAAATACCTTTGCAAGTGTTACAGAGTGCGAGTTGATCTCTCAGATGTGTAGAGTTCTTTGTTAATAGCTCCCTTCCTAACAAATCTGTGTTGTTCCATCCCAGGGGATCCATGTCGAGTCTGGAATCTTGCAACAGTGGCTTTTCCCAGCTGAGTGGAGCCACCACATCGTCCAGCCAGTCTCAGAGCAGCTCCCGTCTTTCTAGATAGCAGGGCTGAGGCTTCAGCAGCAAGGAAGAGTCACCCAGGGCTTCCTGGCCCCCTCGAGCTGCTCTGTGCACCAAACCAAAGAGCCTCCGGAGGCTGAGCCTGGAGGCAGTCAGTCGTTTGCTTGACCGCAGGAAGCAGCCATTTGGACATAGAGAGGCTTCTGGGAGCTGCTGTGAGCATCAAACCTTAGCATTCACATGGCAGACTTGGAAATTTTTATATCAGATGTCTACTTCTCAGTAGTCTCTTTCGCAAATGGGATGAATGTCAGTTTGCATGAATCAGTTACTCCACTTGAAAGGGCTCTTTCCAGTCAGTCCTTTTCCTACGCAGAGGAGACTGATGTTGCCTTATCTGTTTGCTCTGTAGGACTATTCATCTGTAGCAAAACGAATCTAGTTTCCTGGGTGCCCAGGCTGCCAGTTACACATCAGAGTGTGAAATGGCACTTCAGGTGCAAGGACTTAAACTGGAAATTCCTTTATACGGAGAGGATGTTTGGAAACTCAGTTCCAGGGTCAAACCTAAAACCTCTTCTGATCTGACAGGATGCTACTAGGAAGTGGGCTGGATTGGTTTTAACCCACTGAGACACAAGTCGAAATGAGTTTTGAGAAGGGAATCTGACTCCAGCAAGCAGCATCTTTCTGAAAGACTTGTTCCTCTTTCCTCAGGTTTATAAGCAATAATGAGTAGATCTGACCTATCTCATCAAAGTGGATGGGAGCTGAATCATATTATCAAGGGCTAAGAAAAGCAATACTTTATTTCCTGAAGGCACAGAATTTTATGGCAGTATTACAGACCTTGCTTTATTAAAACACAAGCTAACTTGAAGAGAACCTTAAGAAAAGGCAGGTATGTATTTAAGCTCTTACTGAAAGGTATTTATTCAAATACTAGCTTATCTAAATTATTTTTTAACTTATTTGTAACTTTGGAAATGACTATTTATTAAATCCAGTCACCTTTTTTAATGGGATGAACTTTGTTGTAGAAAGGCATAACTGATTGTCTTCAATCCCAAGAACTCTTTCTACTGAGGTTCTGCTCTTTGGGATCACTGGATGCTCTCTGTTAAGGGCTGTATTATACCCGACACTTGGGTAAGGGCTGTGTGTTGCTGTCTCCTGCAAGGGGAGGTGACACTCCAAACCCTGGGAACTCTGGAGGGATATTTCTTAATATTGAGAGGTGAGGATGCAGTTAGGAGCTAGAAGATTGTGCATCTTTGACACACCAAAAATACCACCTTTGTCCCTCATCTCCACTGATTATTCTGGAGAATAGATGTGCAACAGAGGCATCAGTGATCCAGTTATCAGGTTGGGTCAGGAAGCTGTGTTCTTGTCTAGGTGGCAACAAAATGAGAATAGGTGTCACGTACTCCATTGCCCTTGGGCAGTGTCTGCAGCTGGCAGGAATTGTGATGTGGACAGATGTTTGCTTTTGGATCCAGCTGTGCTATGTGAAGACCTCATCCCCACTGTGGAGGTTACCTCTGACAGATCTGCTGCCTGCAGGTTGCAGGGTTGGAGCTATCCCAGCCAAGCAGCTCATGTCATGTGTGGCCTAACCTGAAGGAACTTCCAGTCCCCAGCTGGGGAGCAGCACAAACTGGGAGCACAGCTGGTGATGGAGGTGCAGTTCCTCTTTGGGCACAGGCATCCATGAACACCCACGTCATCGTCCTCAGCAAAGACTCGATACTGCCTTCCCTCTCATCAAGCTTTTAAGGGCGATGGAATCTGTGTGGCCAAGAACAACACACATTCCTTCTAATCCTTTTTTTAATGACTGCTTTGGAAGTACCAGGCATTGCAGGAGAAGAAAGGACTCCGATATCTGGAACAATGGGAGATAAAGAACTCACTGTTGACATGAGCTGTTTGGGTGTTTTCAGGGTTGGAGGCAAGGCAATTGCTCTCCCACCTTGCATCTCATACTGTACGAGTGGAACAGGTAACTAATGCAGGCCATGGGGAAATTCTGCTTTCAGAGTTCTCCAGGTATTCCCATGGACTCCATTGTTTCTCCCAGATGAATGAAACTTCTGGCTCTGGCATTACAGCATCGTTGGAGTCTGACAGAGGCAAGAACACTGCCTCTGCTGTGGAAAATCAAAAGTACTGGAGCTAAAAGCACATGTGTGTATCTCTCATGTCAAATCCTTTACCTGTACCTAATTCTGATGCTAGAAATAGTTTCAAATGGACTCCCAAAGCACCAGGAGCAAACCTGGGCTCACCCTCCCTGTGCTGATGCAGGATTTCAGCTTGTTGTTTAGCTGGTCATGTCTCACGGTGGTGACATTTCAGTTTCTCTTGGCTTGCTCTGGTTAAGAATCTCTTCCATTGCACTGGATTATTATTTTACTGTCAAACATGGCCTGTGCTGTTCTCCCACCAGTAGTTGGTTTGGGTATTTAACTCCTGTCAGTGGGGCACCTGGAGCGGGGCTGGGCTCTGAAGGAGCCAGGAAGAGCCAAAGGGTTGGGTGCAGCAAGCACTCCCTACTCCTGCCTTCAGAGAAATCACAGCCTCCTTTTTTATCCCTATTCCTCAGCAGTATCAGCCTTTGGTCCAACAGATTCCGGCTCATGTCTGTTTAGGAGGCAGCACATGCTGGCTTCTTTGTCACTTTTAAGCAAAACTGGCTACCAGTGTACTTAGTATGTTCTATTACTAGTACTTGGTACTATGACTTTCAGTAATCCAATAGAGATTGCTTTCTTCTTGAACGTTAACAGGAGAAAGCTGGCAACAGCCTGGATGTTGTGGCAGTGCCCTGCTTTTTAAATGTGATTTTGTCAACTGTGCAAAAAAAGAGAAGCAAAATTCTTTTAAATTGCCTTCTCCCCCCCCAAATGACATCAGAAAATAAACCATGCTCTTTCCTTCATAGCAACCTCTTGTGAGTTGAGATGGGGATAAGTTCAATGTCCCAGCAGCAGCTGCTTGGTGTGGTCCAGGCTGTGTTCAGGTAACTAAATGGAGCTCCAGCTTACTCAGGAGCTTTCCCCTCTTTCCGGTATCCAATATGCAAAACACAACATCTACCTCTAAGAGCTGTTGCCATGGTTCATGTGCAATGATGTGGGGTTGTAGGCACAGTGCTGTGCATCAGTTTCAGTTAAGTAGGGCCATGGGTGAAACCTTTATTCTTGGCAGTTCCTACAGGTTTCCCCATCCTGGCATTTGCTGGATTCTGTTCCAGCAGAACAGGGAAAGGCAGACAGTGTGGCACCAGAGGGCAGGTGCTGGAGAGGGCCACAAGGCTGGACTGCAGTATTGAATTCTTATAGAATCCCAGACTGGTTTCGGTTGAAAGCACCTTAAAGCCCATCCAGTTCACCCCCTGCCATGGGCAGGGACACCTTCCACCAGACCAGGCTGCTCCAAGCCCCGTCCAACCTGGCCTTGAACACTTGCCAGGGATGGGGCAGCCAGGGATGGGGCAGCCACAGCTTCTCTGGGCACCCTGTGCCAGCGCCTCAGCACCCTCACAGGGAACAACTTCTG
>JAOEHY010039951.1:0-10894 GCA_025447955.1 Psilopsiagon aurifrons | reverse complement strand
GCCTTCTCTTCCCCAGGCTGAACCAGCCCAGCTCTCTCAGCCTGGCTCCAGAGCAGAGCTGCTCCAGCCCTCGCAGCATCTCTGTGGCTGCCTGGTACATCTTTGTGGCTGACTGTTTTCCTATCTTTCACGTTTGAAAAGGGCTTTTTAAACTGCTGTAGACAGAAGTGACAGGCACTGAGGGCACTTCCTGACGGGTTTCTTGTACTTGCTGGGGTTGGGGGGGGAAGTGATCCTGTCTGCCCCAAGGGGAGGAAAGTCTGTGTGCCTGCAGCTAGTGCTGGTCTGCAAATGCATTTGCTGCAGTCACAGGCACAGCCTTGTTCCCATCACTCTTGAGGGCTGGGTGGGTTTAGGTGTATCTCTTCCCTTTCGGTAACAGGAAAGCAACTTGTACTAAGAATTTATAATCCAAATTTAATTAAAAGATTTTGAAAAGGCCATCATCCCATCATCTTAAATCTGTAATACCTGCTGCAGCTTGGGAAGTGGTGAGCCCAAGTAGTTAACTTGCTCGGCTTAAGGGGTCTGGTCTCAAAAACTAAAACTGATGATTGCTTGCAACCTGTTTATGATGATTCTTACACCTAATTATTTCCCTCTTGGAAGGGGAAACTGGAATCATGTGCACTGGCTTTTATTGACGTCAACATCCACTCCAAGCTATAAATTACACTTGGAAGCTAAATGGGCACTAATTATTTTAGCAGCACTTTCTCTCCTTGCAGCTGTCAGATTTATTGCAATCCTGTTTCTTCTCAACCAAAACTCTCCAAGTGCTTTTTAAGAGCCCACCAGTGCCACACAGGCAGCTTTGTACTGTGATCTGGCCAGCACATGGATGTGGTTACAGTGTCTGGAGGCTTGGGGAGGGGAGGACCTGAACATTCCTGTATGTTGGAAATAAAAAACCTCTCTAAAGCACATGATTGAAGTGTTTGATGCAACTGTTCAAGCAGTGTGAAACTTGGATTCAAGTGTCAGTGTTGCTCCTTCTTCCCAGCCCTGGGGTGAGGCTGGGTTCAGCCATTCCTGCTTTTTAACTCAACTGTGCTTGAATTTATGCCTGTATAAGCAGCATTTTTTGTCTGTTTTCCATACCACAGCAAGGTCCAATTCCTTATCCTGCACTGAGCTGTCAGTTAAAGGAAAAAGGGCCTCAGGCCCTTCCAGTGACCAGCCACAGTGACCTTGGAAAGATTGTGTTCTCCTGCAGCTGAATAGTAACCTGAGCTCCAGGCAGTTACCGTTAATAGACTTTATTCAGGGTTCAAATTGCCTCTGTAAGTAATAGAAAAATAGAATCTCCCATTTACAGGTTGATTTGATGCCAACAGTGGCAGAAAAATTACATAGCCTTTTCCTGGAGATGAAAAGCTGCATAAAAGTGTTCATATTTTATGGGCTCTAACCCCCTTGCAGCACCAGAGGTGCACATCTGGGCTGGTTGTCCCTCAGATGGAAGCAAATTCAAAGCCTAAGGGGTTGTGCAAGGATGTATTCCAGTACAATACCTGATTCCAGCTGAGGTGCTCAGGCTCTGGGGGCCTGAAGCTCTTGTTGGCTGTGGGCTTGTCCTGCTGAGGGAAGGGCAGTTCCAGCAGCAGTGAGCAAGGGCCACTGCCTGTGCCAGGCTGCTGCTCATCACATACCTCCTGGACTACTCCTAGGAGGAAGGATTAGGTAAGACAACACCCCAGCCCTGTGGTCAGCACAGGCCAGGTGAAGAACATGCTGCCAGCAGCCACTGTGCTGTGCTGGCCTTGGAGGGTCCCATGGGGCCAGGAGGGGACTGCAGAATGCTGGTTTATTGTGAGCTGCTCTTAACAGCCTCCACCAGCCTCGCACCTCTTAGCTGCATCAGTGTTCTGATAAAGTCTGAGCTTAGCAGGGAAGGGCAGACACCTACAGACTGCACCATCCTTAGGCCAGCTTCCTTAAGCCTAGCTTTATGCAAAAGGCAATTTATCTCGCATCCTAAAAGCACTTCCTGCTGCTCAGTGGAAAGGGACCTATCTGAGGTGCCCATGGCTCACATTCCTCACCCGTTTTCCTCAAGAAGGGAAGGGAACCAGCCCCTTTCCTGCTGTAGCTGTGGAGTTCCCTTACCCACTTGTGTGTAGGGGCACTGGCCCCAGGGCTCATGCCCTGCATCCTCTTTTAGCACCTAATCACATCACTCCAATTGACCCTGGCTGGAGCAGCAGGGGATGGCTGATAATCTGGCCATGTTCTCCACAGGGCTGGGCCAGCAGTGAAGGGAGTTTCTTGGACTGAGGGATCTGCTGCTGCTCTGGCATTAGTCAGGAGTTTTAGATGTGAGTTCAGAATAGCCTCTGACAGTTAGTACAAGGTGCAGGTAAGATCCCTTGCGTCTTCTTGGCCAGGACTCTAAAGGAGGGCTTGATTCTGGTCCTGAGCATCTTCAGTCTCCCAGGTGGCCAAGGAGGAGGTAGGACTGGCTTCCCCGTTCATCTTCCTCAGGGGCTGGTAAAGGTAGTCACCACTATCGTGGTGCCTCTCTGACCTGGCCTTGAAGAAAAGGCCAATATTGCCCATAGCACTGATCACAAGCAGCAGAGCCAAGACAGAGGTTGTGGTGATCCAGGTTTTCCTGTGAGACAATTAAAATGCAGGTGAGCCATACTCCTTGGCCTGCCTTCACACAGCCCAGTGTGCAAATGGTTCCTCAAGGTTTGCACTCCCTTCTCTACCAGCACAAGCTTCTGGTTCTGCTCTCTAGCAGGTGAGACCATGATCTATGAAAGCCTCTGACAGGCAAATTGTAGAATCCCAGACTGGTTTTGGTCGGAAGGGACCTTAAAGCCCATCCAGTTCCAGCCCCCTGCCACGGGCAGGGACACCTTCCACCAGACCAGGTTGCTCCAAGCCCCATCCAACCTGGCCTTGAACACTGCCAGGGATGGGGCAGCCACAGCTTCTCTGGGCACCCTGTGCCAGCCCTCAGCACCCTCACAGGGAAGAACTTCTGCCCAAGAGCTCATCTCAATCTCTCCTCTGGCAGGTTAAAGCCACTGCCCCCATGGCTGGGTTTAGCTTTCCCTCAGTCAGCAAGAGCCCAGCTCTGCCTGCAGAGCCACAGCAGCCTCACCCACATGCTAGGAGCTGTGTGCTGGTGTGGGACCTGCCTTCGACTCAGTTGCAGTGCGGTGGTGGGAGAGGAAAGGGAGCTCCTGTCTCACTGGAGGCACCAGCTCTCACTGATGGGGGCCTCAGCTCAGTTCTTGGCTTATAATGAAGACTTCAGCACCTTCCCTTTCCCATCAGGAGAGCTGTGGGTAGCACAGCATCCCAGCTCTAGTGGAACTTGAACACAGGTGGTTTGGGCAGTGAAGGGGCACGTTTTGGAGCTGCCCTGGCACCCAGGAGGTGGTGTGGACACCTCCACCTCACAGTGAGCAGCTACTGGCATGGACTGTGTGTACATGTACATGCATGTTATGAGTATTACACACTTACTTTGACAGAGGGATTTTTTCCTTGCTCCTTCCTTTACTCTGGGAAGCCAAACACTGCTCGGCTGAAAACAAAGAACAGAGGGAAGAAAGGCAGTGTTGGGGAAGGCTGTAAAACTCCACCATGAACAAGCAAGCTTAAGTCGGGACAGCTACACAGAGCTGAGCAAACACAACGTTGGACGTTTAACTGCTCTTCTAACTTTGGTTTTAAAGCCACAAGCCCTGACCAGAAGTACCTTCATTTAACTGGCTGGAGGTGATGTTGCAGCTGCCCGTCTCCCGGTCACAGGGACATGAGTGCTCACAGGGACATCGTTCCTGGCAGTTTGGCCCGTACCAGCCCATGGGACACTCTGGGGAGTTGAGTACAAACAAGTTGGTCATTGTCAAACCTTCACATGCCTCCAATCCCCCATCTATCACTGCAGCTGCCCCAGCACAGCCCTGACTGCCTCCCCCAGCTTGCTGCTCAGAGCTGCAGGCCACATCTCACCAAGGTGTTTGCATCGCTTCTGCCTCTGCAGCAGCCTCTGGGCTTGTGGAAGCACAACAAGGTGGTTTTCTCCCTTTCCCTATCTGCTCTCCAGCCCTGCTGTGTGGCTCAAAGGTGCAGCAGCGGCATCAGTGGCTGGTTCCTACATGGAATCAAGGGCTCATGCCTGAGCACTAGCATGTGGAGGCCTCTGCATCTGAGTCCCAGGTTTCCTGCAGGCTGCTATGGCTGTTCCACCTGCACCAGCCCATAAGATCACTGCTGCTGCAGTTTGTGTCTAGGAGTTTAGATAAAAGTGATGGGTCCAGCTGAGTGTTCAGAGGCTGGGAACAAAGTGTCACTAAAGGTACTACACACACAAGAACTTTACACCCACACTATAACGAAGTGGTGCTGTCACCAGAGCAGGCTGCTCAGTCAGATACATGGGGCGGTTGAGTACTGCAGTAAAACTGGAGTGGTTACGCCATGGAGAACATCACCAGCTCTGATAGCACTAACAGGCGTAAAGCTGGAGGTGGAAGGTTATAAGCCAGAACAGCTCTTTGGAGCATTTCAGTCATGGCCTTGGGGTCACCTGAAGCCCAGCTACATGCAGGGTGCAGTGCAACACCCTCAAGGGAAGGATATCAAGTACCCATGTTCTACCTTCATGAGCTTCAGGGAAGCAATGCTGTTCTCTGGGGCAGAGAGGAAGGAATCCACACTTCTCTAACAATGAAGAAAATTCCTCCCTCTGTGCTCCCTCCTTTTCCTTCTAGCCAGCCTGCATAGCACAGGGAAGCCACTAAGAGCTGGGGCTGGCAGCTCACGCTGCCTGGCAGAGCTCACCCTTGCTTTGCCTACACTTTGAGGTGGCTCAAAGGTGACACAAAGCCCTCTCCTGGCCCTCACCTTGCTCGCAGCTGGTGCCATGGTAGCCAGCTGGGCAGGAGCAGTCTCCATGCACAGGGTCACATGAGCCACCATTCTGGCACCGGCATTCCTGGGCACAAGCAGCCCCATAGAATCCGGGAGCACAGGCTGCAAGAGACAAGCAGAGGGGTCATCACGGCCCTCAGTCAAAGCCAAGCAAGCCCACCCATGCTTACCCCCACCACCAATCACACACAGCTGATGGCTGCTCAGAGAGCAGAAGCTGAGTCTGTGCTGCCTTGAACAAGGAGCCAGGGCTCCAAAAGCTTCACCCCAAGCCACTCTTCAGGTGCTCAGGCTGTAGTTAAAATCATGCTGCCAAAAAAGAGCAGCACACTGTGTAGCCTTTCCCTTCCTGCTCCCTCTTGGGGAACCCCCAGCCTGCCACTGCAGGCAGCCAGCTCTTGGGAAGTGGTGCACACACACTGGCTAGGAAGCAGTGGAGTGGAAGTCAGTGTTACCTTCGCTGCAATTGCTGCCAGTCCAGCCAGCATCACACAGGCATCCAGCTGTACAAATACAAACAGGCATTAGCAACAACAGAGAAAGGCTTGGAAATAGCAAGAATCAAAGTTAGGAGCCTCTGCTTCTGGGATTCCCTCTCAACTCTCCCTGCCAGGGAACCCAGGGAAGAGGAATCCTCAACTCACAGATTAAGTTCAAATACACACCCACTGCAGCTGCCAAACGCAGCAGAACCTCCCACTGCTTGAGTTTGAGACATTAACTCAGGGTCAGCAACACTGAGCTCTGCCCAGTCACTTCCACTGCACTGAGTGTGGAACTAGGAAGGCAGCACAGAAATGGGAGAACAGGAATGAGCAGCCACAAAGAGCAGGAGCTGGGGGTGAACATCACAGCAGTCCTAGAGTCGAAGTAAGTTCATGACAAAGTAGCAACTGCACACTGGTAAAAGTCATGAAGCAGGAGAGTCAAGTAAAGAAGGAACAAGGAGAGAAGGGGGCAGAACTCTGTTAATACACAGCCCTCCACATCAGGTTTGCAAACAAACCAGGAGCAAAACCCAGGGGGCAGAAAGGGAAACAGAGACACTGAGTTTGAAGCTAAGTCCTATTACAGGTCCAGTTTTCAGACCTGAGCCCCAGCCCTCCTGCAGCATCCAACTGGATATACTCCTGCTTGGGATGCTGGAGGGGAAGGGCAGAGCAGCTCAAAACACAGCAGGTCAGACAAGGGCTAAGGTACTCCGCACCAGCTGGCTTCCAGCTCACGGGCTGGCCACACATCTGCACCTCCAGCCCCAAAAAGGCTATGCCCTACAGCCCCACCTCTACAAAGAGGCAAAGGAAGTGGCTGCAGCTGGTGCCGCTTCCACACTGACAACATTTCCACACACCAGAGCAGGAAAGGGCTGTGTGAAGCACCCAGGGCTGTGCACGGTGATGCGCTGAGGCTGCCCGTGGTGCCACACAGGCAGGTGAGCACTACCCCTCAGGTCGGTGCTTCCCCTGGAGCTACACACAGGCACCCACTGGCATCTATCTCAGTGTCAGAAGCACCACAGGGACTCACAGTCAGTGCAGATGCCATGCAGGCTGCAGTTGGAAGGGCCACAGTCCAAGATGTCACAGGCTGGACCTCTCCAGAAGGCCCCAGCGCAGCGGCACTGCCCCTGCACACAGGTCCCATGGCCACTGCAGTCTGTGGGCTCACAGCTGGGCTCGTGGATGCACACAACGGTCGAGATGTTCCGGGGGCAGCGCCACATGCTGTCAAAGGAGCTGTGGAGAGATGGGTCCCCTGAGGCATGCAGGCACCATGCTGCTCCCAGCCCTGCACAAAACCAGCTGATCTAATCTGCGTTTTCATCCCAATTCACACTGGCAAACATTGATAACGGGAAAATACAAATTAAAACTGGGATTGAGTTAATGTCTTAACCAGGTGTTGACTCCTATGGGATAGGAGTCATGTCAAACACAGCATTATAGACAGCAACATGCAAGGTCTCCCCTTAAGCAGTCACAACTTCCCCAACTTTGGCCTTTCCTTGAATATTTTCTGCTTTGCTATAGGTGATATCATTGCAGTTATATTGACAATTTTGGCTTTCTTCTCTAAGGAAGTTCTTCCCTGTGAGGGTGCTGAGGTGCTGGCACAGGGTGCACAGAGAAGCTGTGGCTGCCCCATCCCTGGCAGTGTTCAAGGCCAGGTTGGATGGGGCTTGGAGCAACCTGGTCTGGTGGAAGGTGTCCCTGCCCATGGCAAGGGGTTGGAACTGATGAGCTTTAAGGTCCCTTCCAACCAAAACCAGTCTGGGATTCTGTGATTCCATTCTATGAACTGTCAGACTGCAAACTGAATTTTAAATTCCTTTGTGTTTACAGTCAGAAAATACTAAAAAACTAAATCGAAAGTAAAATGCTTTTTAGGTTCCCTCACATGGGGCAGGGCAGAGCCTCCAAGTCAGCGTTCCTCTTCCACAACAACAAGCTATTGACAGATCTCCACGAATTCCTGGGCACATGCAGCTCTGAGTCTCCCAGTTTAAGAGCGGTTCTTTATGTGATTCCCACGTTGGGCCACTGAGTCACAGCAGCAGCTTTGCTGCATGTCTCTAAACAGCTAAACTGTAATCCTGAGTGACTACGTGGAAAAAGATACGTAGTCACTAAATGCCTTTAGAGTCTCTCTGTCCCTCAGCCCTGTACCTCGCGTGATGCTGCAAAGCAGGGGCAAGGGCCGAGCTCTGCACCCTGACAGGAGCTGTGCGGTTCCTGTGTCAACACCTACCAATGCTCAGAGGGGTAGCTTGCCAGGGTCCCGTTCAGGACCAGAGTGGCAGAGCCTCCCCCATCCAGGTTGATAGCATTGATGAGTCCCTGCTGCTTCAGAAATTCAGCCATTTCCCAGAGGTTGACCCTGCAAAAGCAAACACTTGTTGATCGCTCTGTTTGACTGCAATGAAACTGCTCTACCAGGAGCTTGGTCCTTCTCCTCAGTGGAAGGGGGAAGCTCTCTCATCCCACATAAGATGAGTAGCTTCTTCTGGCTCCGCCCAAAAGACACCAAACAGCAGTGCCTTCAACTTGAGCTCTGCAAGTCCCCAGCTTAAAAGACATCACTGTCAGCTGCAGCATCCCTGGTGTTCCAGTGACCAGATACAAATGCCCATCTTGCACCTGCCCCAAGACCCTTCCCCAGCCCTGGCCTTACCCTCTGGATTCTGTCTGTCCATCCACATGAACCAGCACCAGCTGCCCCTGACTGTTGTGTCCAACTGCAGTCCTGGCTGATATCACATTGATGAACTTGTCAAAGGTTCCTGTGAGGAAAGGGAATAATTCACACACCACCTGGGTGACAGATCTGGCTGTGAGACAGCTCCCAGCAAGGAGCTGAACTGAAACATGAGAATAGAGCCAAGGTTCCTCTTGATCATCCAAGCCCATCAGAAGCACAACCCATGTCCAGGCTGAAGCCAGGCGCTGCAGGACTTACCTGTGGTTTGAGTGTCACTGCACTCAGCCAGTTGGCTCTGACTGATGTACACCTCTCCATCTCTCAGGAGCCAAACTACCCCGCTCACGAGCTGCACAAAAGGGTTTGCTTGATCCAAGACATCTTCCTCAGACAGGTAACTAGGAAAGAGAAAGCAGGATGAGGAAAGCATAGAGTGCACCTTCAGTGAATGGGCAGATAGCACCAAGCTGGATAGCAGTGCTGGTCTGCTTGAGGTTAGGAACCTCTACAGCAGGATCTGTCCAGGCTGGGTCCATAGGCTGAGGCCAATTGTATGAGGCTCAACAAGGCTCAGTTCCAGGTCCTGCACTTAGGTCACAACAACCCTATGCAACGTTCTAGGCCTGGAGAAGAATGGCTGGAAAGCTGCTCATGGAAAATGACCTGGGGATGCTGGCCAGCAGCAGCTGAACATGACCCAGCTTGTGCCCAGGCAGCCGAGAAGGCCAACAGCATCCTGGCCTGGATCAGTACCAGTGTGGCAGCAGGGCCAGGGCAGTGATCATCCCCCTGTACTGCACACTGGTGAGGCTGCACCTCAAATCCTGTGTTCAGTTCTGGGGCCCTCACTGCAAGAGAGACATTGAGGTGCTGGAGTGTTTCCAGAGGACAACGGAGCTGGTGAAGGGTCTGGAGCACAAGTGTGATGAGGAACGGCTGAGGGAACTGGGGGAGGTTAGTCTGGAGAAGAGAAGGCTCAGGGGGGACCTTATCGCTCTCTACAACTACCTGAAAGGAGGTTGTAGTGAGGTGTGTGGGGGTCCGTCTCTTCTCCTGAGTGATAGGATGAGAGGAAACAGCCTCAAGTTGTGCCAGGGGAGGTTTAAACTGGGTATTTGGGAGAATTTCTTTGCCAAAGGCTTGTCAAGCTCACTCAGAAGCTGAGGGCTGTGGGTGAGGATCAGAGCTCTGGCAGAGCAGTGCGAGTGCTAGCACTGTGCTGTCTGCCACAGGCTGCCTGCTCAGGAAATAGAGGGCGAGACCTTGTTGAGAACACTGGAAAGAGCCCATGCTCATGGGCCTGGAGCTTCTGGGGGACTTTAACCATCCTGTCACCTGCTGAAAGGGCATCACAGTGGAGCACAGGCAATCCAGGAGATGTCTGGATTTCTCCTTAACAGTGACCAACTTAACATGAGACAGTTTTTTCTTTCAAGGTTGCTCAATCACAGGTACACATCTGCCCAGACAGGTCATGGCGTCTGTGACCTTGGACACGTTCAAAACCTGACAGAACACGACCCTGAGCAACTTGCTCCAGCTAACCCTGTGCTGAGCAAGGTGTTGGATGAGGTGTCTCAAGAGTCCCTTAACAGTCCCAAGGCTTCTGTACTGCAGCCAGGTAGTTCATCCTGCCTCTCCTCTGTGGGGAGGAGAGAGACCTCTCCCTCTTTTACCATGATCAAGTGCACCTGCTGCATGTTGGGAGGGGAGACACAGGAACCTAAACAGGTAGAGACCATCAGAATAACTGAACCAGCTTCTCTTCATCCTGAGAAAAAAGGCCACTGGCCAGAGAGAGCTCCATGGGGTGCAGGTAGGGCAGCCCTCATTTCACTATTGAAAGCATTCTTCTCCTCTAACCGGGAGAGGCCAAGAAGGCAGAGCCAGGACCGTCTGCCTCAGTGGTGCCTACCAGTCCTCAGGGAGAAGAGAGCACTCTGCAGACAACCCAACGTTCTTACCCGAACACCATAGTGCCATCCTTCCGGATGCCAAACTGGGCGTTCTGCAGGCCTCCTGAGTTCCTCACCAGCTTCCCATCACTCACAACATTCCCAAAGCACTCTCCAGTTCCCATGTCAAAGTACCCGCCGTTCTGGGCCACCAGACACCTCCCGAGCCTTGCGGTCTCTTCCACAGTTGCTCGGCGGTGCGCCTGGCAGCCGCCTGTGCCACCCGGCTCCAACACAGAGAAGGTCCTCAGGGGGTTCCTCACAAAAGTGAAGTGGCCATAAATTGCCCTGCGGTCCTCACCCTCCGGGGGGATGTAAGACACAAACGTCCTGGTGGTGGCCACTGGGCCGCCTGTGCTGTTGTCGCTGGGCCAAGCTTCGTGCGTTACGTTGCCGTACTTGAGGGGCTGACAGTCTCTGACGTGCCTGTGGCTGTGCTGGGGGCCGTGCGGGGAGGGGAAGTAGGGCTGCAGCACAGGGTCCCCCGCGGAAATCCTGCAAGGAGAACACCCAGTTGTCCCAAGGCGGCGCCGGCCAAGTGCGTTCGCGACCCTGCCTGCTGGGGAAGGCCTCGCCGCCATCCCTGTCCCCGGGAGATGCCGGTATCTCTGTAATCCACCCCAGCATGAGGGGGGCTGTCCCGCTTCGTGCCCCCACAGCCAAGCCCACCTCGGGGCACCGGCTGGGCGGTGCCGGGCCAGAGCCCCAGGAAAGGAGCAGCAGAGCGGGAAGGGACCCTTCGCACCGGGACTGCAGCGCTGGCACCGCCCCGGCACCCGCGTGGACACTCACCCGGCGCCGCGCACCGCCTGCAGGCAGCCGAGCGCCGCCAGCGCCGCGGCCACCGC
>JAOEHY010039950.1:0-25892 GCA_025447955.1 Psilopsiagon aurifrons | reverse complement strand
ACAGGCGCTGCTGCCTTCTGTCCGCAGCTGAAGAAGCTGGATCAGGCCGTATCCGCCGCTCACACCTTCTTCGTCGCTAATCCCCAGCACCTCCAAATGAGGGAGGACATAGAGAAGTACCGACGGATGTCGGGCGTGAGGTCAGACAACTTCCGAGACCTGGAGGCCACACCACACTGGGTGAGGGTTCAGTGCATAGCCGGGAATCGGCAGCTCTTATCCCATCCTAGGGACCAGACTGGGACCCTGAGCTGTTCCCATAGAAGAGCCGCGGCTTGAGGCAGTCTTTATGCATGGAATCATAGAATGATTTAGGCTGGAAGGGACCTTTTAAGGTCACCTTAGTCCAGTGTTCTGCCACAGGCAGGGACACCTTCCTCTAGACCAGGTAGTTCCAAGCCCTGTCCAACCTGGCCTTGAACAGTGCCAGGGATGGGGCAGCCACAGCTTCTCTGGGCAACCTGTGCCAGCGCCTCAGCACCCTCATCATAGCAAATATCTTCCTTATCTCCAATCTAGATCTACCCTCGTTCAGTTTAAAGCCATTGCTTCTTGCCCTTGCCCTGTCCCTGCAGGCTCTGGTCAAAAATTTTGGTCTGTCTTTCATAAACCTCCCCTTTTTACAGTTGAAATGCTGCAAGAAGGTCTCCCTGAAGCCTTCAGGGTGAAGACAAACCATAGCAAGTGTGCCAGAGAGACTTCGGTGACAGTTACAGCAGGCTGCATGGCTGTGGAGAGCTGTGTTTGGCTTAAGCCCAGAAGACGAGCTGTGGCTGTGTGGTGGGCAGTGTGTAATCGGGCAGGCCCCTAGATGTCAGTACTGCCCTGTGGGCGACTTGAAGGCGCAGGCGTGCTTTGATGTAACCCCGGCTGATGAGGGACCGGGATCTGTCTTTCACAGGAAGCATATGAGGCTGGGGTGCAGCACTACGATGCAGATGAGTACCTGCAGGCTGTGGCCAGGCTGGAGGAGTCGCTCACAGAGACGCTGTCAGCACTGGAAGAGTGTCGAGCCCTGTGTGAAGGGCCTTGGGAGGATGAGGATGACGAGGAGGAGGAGATGCAACCTGGCCTGTATGAAGCCATTGCAGGTAGCATTAGATGTACAGAGGATTGGGTAGGAAGCCTGTGCTTCCCACACTGGACTCACCCCATTTCCCAGTGCTCCTGTGAGAAAGAAGGATGAGCAACTGCCTTTCTTGCTCCTTTCTTGCAGCCCATTATATTCAGGTTTTGAAGTGCAGACAGCAGTGCGTCCTCGAAATTGCCACAAAGCCAGGGCGGATTTCTGCCACGGAAGATTTCATCCCTTCTCATCTTGATTTACTGCAGTTTGCCTACGATCAAGGTGAGCAGAGCCACAACCCAGCATGTGATGCTGTGGCACCCCTAAACTTGCCCTTTTCTTCTGGGCCTGGAGGACAGCATGTCTTGGGAGAAGCAGCACATTGACCTGAGCCCTACCTGTGTTTTATTTCTACCCCCTGACTCTTCCCAGAACCTCTTTTCTTTCTCAAACCTGTGGCCATCGTGGGAGAGATGCCTTGTGGTCCACTTCAGTTTTACTTGTGCAGTGTCTGTAATATGTGGCTGTTTCCACTTCTTTCTTCCAGCACTCTCTTATTTTCCCTCGCACCAACTATCTGCTGTGTATTTTATACTCTCTTTTTCAGTACATGGCTCCAGACCAGGCCCCCGCTTCCTATCTAGGTCATGCATATATATCTCATCTCAGCAGTGGTGTTCTTTTGCGTCAGCCTGTAGTCCCAAAACTGGGATTGTTTACCTCGTGTGCAAAATGCCAGTGTAAACACAGAGTCGAGGTATTTTATTTACTTGCTCTTTTGCACAAGATAGGGTGCTGGGTGGCAGCTGCACAGAGCAGGCACACCCTCATTCTCCATACATCAGAGTCTATACCAGGGGGGTTGGAACTAGATGAGCTTAAGGTCCTTTCCAGCCCTAACTAGTCTATGATTCTGTACATGTGACTGAATAAAGAAATTACTTTTCATTGGTCAGAAGTTGATGAATCATGATATTAGTACTCTATCTTCTCTGCATTAAATTGTCCTCTTTTGCCATGTAAATGAGCGTGCATGCTCCCTGAGGGCGTGGAGGGGGTAAGCCTTTTCCATCCTGAACTGAGTTAGTGCTCACAGTCTCCCCCTGCCACCTTCACCTTTCACTCTGTTACCACCTTTTCTGCTGACCTGTTTCTTTGGTAGTCATCCAGTCTTGGGCACCCTCTGGGGCAGGTGCATTTCATCAATCCTTTGGTTCCTCTTTCTAAGTTAAAGTGGTTAGTAAGGAATGCATTGCTTGTACAAAGTCCTAGTATTAAATCCTGTTTTGACAAGTGATATTGTTAATCTTGCTTTGCAAGCCACACACATACTATTATCACTATGGCAAATTCCAGTCTCTCTGTACATCAAGCCCTGCCTGCCCTCACTGAACTGATGGCTTGTTGATATAGGTCATTCTGTCACCCTGTCACTTTCACATGTCCCTCAGCTCTTCTCTTGGATACCTCTGCTCCTTTCTGCATTGTCCCAACTGTCTCATCTCTTCTGTCAGACCACTGGTAAAACTTGTATTTCAAAGAAGCCTCTGGACCTTTCATTGTGTCCATTGGGTGAGGGAGGTGGGACCATGTGTATTTGTCATAAGGCCTCCTGCTCTCCAATCCTAAGCAGGGTGTTGGCTGCTGATGGCCTATGCACATATGCTGCTAACATTGACTCTTTCAGAGTTATACCTGTTTGTTCTTTTCTGCCCCTGCACAAGTTGGGAACCAGGCTCTGGCTGCTGAATGTGCTGCTTCCTACTTGCTCTTCTATCCCACGGATGAGCTAATGTTGGAGAAGATGAACCAGTATCGCACAGAACTGGGAGAGGACACAGCTATTGCAGCCAGAGAGGTAGTTACAACCCCAGGTCTATACTTTTTTGGCCCTCCTCTGTCCCATACAACAGGATCAGAGTCCAGGAGACCAAAAAGGAAACACGTTTCACTGCAGATGTGTGCCAAGCCCAGGAGAAAAGAAACTGGAGCCGGAGTTTACTTCTAGTCTATACCAGGCAGGGTCCCTTCACGACCCAACCTGGTTTTCAAAGTGCACAGAAGTGTGTTGGGACAGCTTTCTGCCCTATAGAGGGATGGGCTTGTCTTTTATGGGGTGGTTCTTTAACAGCCTCTTTGTTTCCTTAGAGTATTCAACAGTATGTGCAGAGATCTTTGATGGAGAAGAAGTTGATTTATTATGCAGTGGAGCATCTAGGAGGAACTTTTAATGACCCTGTAAGTATTGGTATCATCTTAATCTTCCTGCCCTGATTTCATCAGTAGTTATTCAGAATTCATTTCAATAGCACAAGATCCAGAAAGGATCAGATGTTGATGAGAAGGACCCCTGAGTACTTACAAGGGGTCTTTAGGGCCTTTCCACTGTTCCAGGGCTGCAGTTAGTTTGAAATTGATGCTGTAACCATATGCGTAGCCCACTGTGGTTGTTCTCAGAAGCAGGCCAGAACCATTGGCCTGGTATTCCCTGGAGAAGTGGGACAAGGAACTGGCTGTTTGACATGATTCAGTGTGGGAGAATGTTATGTACTGAACCATCTGCATTTGTTCCTACAGGATCTTTGGACTCCAGATGAGCTGATTCCTGAAAACCTAAAGGAAAAACACAGGTAAGGTTGCCAAGTTGAATAGGACAGAAATGTAAGTGTTGGAAGGAGGGGATGGTACAAGGAACAGTAATACTTACTGAGGAATGGACAAAACAGGAACAGGAAGGGTGTGAAATGCTACCACAGAGGATAGTTAAGCATAGCTCTGTGTTCTGACAGCCCTGGTCTCTGTTTTTTCCCTTGCTCCCGAGAGAGGATCAGGAGAAGCAAAAGCAGGAAACTCTGGATGTGGAAGAGAGGGGTAAGTAAAAGAGCTTGAGGAAGGACTTGGATGCAGTCAGCCAGACTTAGCCCAGCTAAGTGCTGTCTTTTCTTCCATTCTCAGACATTGGAATGCTTGCATAGATGCAGACTGACCCGAATGGCTCAGCAAGTCCTCTTACTGTTTCTTTTCTCCCTCTTTGATGCATGTGTAATCTTGCAAAATCTCACTGCGTATGTCTCTGGGATGGGAATTCAAAGAGCACTGTGGTTGGAGAAGCTGAGAGCAGTGGTGCCTGAATACGTGACAAGTCTATGGACATGCAGATCCCTGTTCAGTGTGGCAGGAGTGTCTACACCAAACCTGGTTCAACTCCACTAGCCCAACTTCAAACACCATTTTTCTGAAGGGGACAATGGGAGACGGGGGACAAATGGAAACTGGAAGCAGACTATTCAGTTTGGGCAAGTCTTTCCCTGAAAAACACAAGTCCAAAAGTCATGTGGCTAAATGCTATAGACCGCAGTGCAGTGTACCATGTTCTTGCTGGCCCTCTGCCCTTATGCATAGACACACAGCCTCTTACAGGTGTCTGTCCTGGAGTCTTTGCTTGAAATGATCCCAAGTAGTTCTCTGCTCTGATAGCATTAGAATTCTTGACCATCCTGAGGTCAGAAGTGGGGGAGAAAAAAAGATCAAAAATCTGATCAAAAGGTCAGATCACCAACTAATACCCACTGCTTCTCTTTGGGGCTGAAGAAAGTAGAAAGACTCACTGGCTATAATTCTGGGATGAGATGCGTGATGGAAAGGAGGGTTGATGGAGGTGTTTACCTGCTTCTTTTCTCCAGAGCTTCACCCCAGTAGGCTGGACCTGTGCTGCTGCTGCGATCCACACTGCACTCAACTTTTCCCTGCTGCTCTCCCAGCAGGCCCCCAGTTTCTGCTGGCTCCTGAAGCTCTTGCTGCAGGCCAGCTTCCCCAGCTGATGCACTGGTTTCCCTGAAGCATGAGAGGGGTGCAAGTGGCTCAGGTCTACGAGGAATGGGCACTTCTGGGAGCTGTCCTCTCTTCTCAGAGGATGTATGCTGTCTCTCCACTTCCTTATCCAGACTGGGGGTTGATGTCTCAGGGCTTCTTGTCCAAAGCTTGCTCATGCCTATCTGTACTTGCTTCTCAACAGGGCCTTTGCCTTTTGAGGATATTGCTGTCACGATGGATTCCAACCAGATGAATGGAACCCAGAGGGTTGTGTTTGACAGAGTGTTGACGGAGTCAGAGTGTAAGGACCTTCTCCGGCTGACAAAGGTGAGACATGGGTCTCCTCAGCATGCAGGACTGCAGCATTCCCAGGGAGGAGAGGTGGCAGCCTAAGGTGTGTCATCTGTACCCTTCTAGGCCGCAGGAGAAGCAGGAGATGGCTACCGGGCAAGACGGTCACCTCATACCCCACATGAGAGGTTTGAAGGCTTAACTGTTCTGAGGGCCATGCAAGTAAGTGGCTCTGTGACTCTGACACCTTCCTGATTGTCCAGAAACAGTGTTTGCTACCAAATGTTTGTCTCTGTGGAGTGCCCTCTGGATGGAGGCCTGGGCGTGTTACCTTCCTCACAAGCACATGTGCAGTCTCCCTTCCATGATCACGTTTAGGCATGTTTTACGTGGGGGGCTTGGTAAATGCTCTTCCTCCTGTGACACAGGGTTTCAGGATTGTTCCTTGTCCCTGCACAGTCTTACAGCCATGCTTAGCTGATATTTGGAGAATAAGATGGAAGAGCTTCTGGAGATCTCTAATGGGACCCCCTGCTCACAGCATGGCTAATCCAAAGCTAGATGAGATCCTTTAAGGTTTTGTGCAGGGAAGACCTGGTCATCTCCAGGACTGATGATTCCCCAGCCCATCTGGGCACCCATTTCAGTGCGTACCCCTCTGAGGAAGACTAAGTTTTTCTTTATATCTAACCAAAATTTTCCTTGCTGCAGCTTTTGCCTGTTGCCTCTTGTCTTTTCAGTGGCCAAAAAGAGAAGAGACTATCCCCATCTCCTCTATAATGCCCTTATAGGTGAAAGGAGACTGTAGTTAGATCCTTTGGCCTTCTCTAGGCTAAAGAAAGCCAGCTCTTTCAGCCTTTTTAGACGTGCTCCACCACCCCTGCCATCTTAAGGCCCTTCACTGAAGGCTCACTCCAGTTTGCTCGTCACTTGTGCACTGAGGGACTCAAACTGATGCTGCATTCCAGGTGTGGCTTCATGTGCTGAGTAGAAGGAGAGAATTGCTGTGCTGTACAGGGGTAGTCCTGACTTACATTTACATGAGAAAACACGTGCTTTCCTTCATGTGTGACCACAGGACTTTTGCACAGATGTCTTCTTCTGTACTGTGTACGTGTACACATCATTTTTTAGAGTGTCTTTTGATGCAAGTATTTTAACAGCATTGTTTTTCACTTGTAGCTGGCCCAGAATGGGGACGTGGACTGGAGAGACGCCAAATTGCTTCTGCAGGCCAGTGAGAAATCACGGAAAATAGTAGAATCCTATTTTACTCCTGGAAAGAAACTGCATTTCTCCTTCACACACCTTGTGTGCCGCACAGCCGTAGATGGTAAGGAGGCTTTCACCCTGTTAGCACCCGTCTCCTGGAGAGTCTCCTAAGTTCCAGCCATGTACTCTCAGGAGACTCTCTTCCCTTTACTCTCCTTATGCCCCTTTCTCTCTTCCTTGTTTTACTTCGAAACTGAAAATTCCCTTATTGTTTTTTGTGACTCCCATTTTCAGAGGAACAGGAAGGTCGCATGGATTTAAGTCATCCTGTCCATGCAGATAATTGTCTCTTGGATCCTGAGGGGCAAGAGTGCTGGAAAGAACCACCTGCCTATGTGTACAGGGACTACAGGTAAGAGAAGAAAGGGACCTGCATTAGATCATGTGGAGATCAGAATGTCTCCTCAGCCCCATCAGAGGATGAGCTCAGATTATAGAAACCAGGTGATGGGTTGATGGCTCAAAGCCAGCCAGGACTGTAGCATCAGGTGTAAGGCTGCATCAGTGGCTTCAGAACAAGGAGTGAAACACCTTCCCTAGGCAGGGAGGATTTGCTGGTTCTCCTTCCTCAGAGCCAGCACTAATGGAGAGCAGAATGATGCTGGAAGGCTGAACAGACTAGAACCATGATACCAGATTGTTGTCTTGTAGGTCTACCTCAGTTCTACAGTCCACTGCTAGCCCTTATGACACTCTGTTTCTTCTAATCAAGTTTGATCTTCCACATTTTTGTGGGTATTACAGGAGAGGGAAAACCAAGCACCTTGTGTTTCCTTTGGTTGAGCAGTCAGTGACGGTCCTGTCTGTTCATCTCTCTCGAGATCCACTGTCAATACTTTGTGTTGGGGTTTTCCACTCATGTGAGGGGTTTTTCCCAGCCTGTGACAGGTTTTGTTACTCACTTGTAAAAGAACATGAAATATATTTTAAAGATGGTGACAGTTATTGCACACTGCAGCCAAATGTGGTCAGTTCACTACAGTTGATTCTTCCTGTTTCCCATCCCATCCCTGAGCATCCAGAAATCTTATTTGCCTTTTCTTTGAGTGGTAGCTGTACCCAGAGCAGGAGCCTTCTCTGAGTAGCCTATGGTAAATACGTGGTCTTGGAGGGAATTCCAGTACCACTGAGTCTGTTTTCCTTCAGTATAGATACTGACTTGGTATAGTCAGATTGTAAAGTTACCAGGCTCTGTCCCTTCTCTGGAAAAGCTGTCCTGCCACCTCACTCCTCCCTGTGGAGTGGGTGTCTCTGACTTTTCCTTGAATAAGTGTTAAAGCATCTTCCTGGGATCTCTGCCACTGAGATTTTTCCAGGAGTATTCCTGTCCTTTTGCAGAGTCAGTTATAATTGACCAAGGAACTCAAAAGGGCTGAGCTCTTCCAGTGTCCTTTCGAAATATGCCCCTGTGCTGCAAACTTCGTGGATCTCCTGTCTGTATTTGTGCTGTAGTCATTGATTATTGAACAGGATTGGGCCCAGGGGTCCAAGAGCCCCTCTCCAGGAGAACAGTACTCATTTTGGTGCCAGTGGTGCATTACTCACTGTGTGCTGTTCACGTGCTCTTCTTCACCTTTCTACCCGTTTCCCTATGGCACTGTTCTCAGTACTTTTAGTACAGTCCAGGCTGCTGAGATCAATCGTTTCCCTGGGAAACCAGCTGTTCTGTCAATGCTTGCGTGGCCATCCCAATCTCCTTTCAGTGCCCCCATTTTATATTGTGAGACTTTTTACGTTTACCTCTTGTCCCACAGTAATCCATGTCAGAAATGAAGTCTAAAGCCCTCCAGACTACTCCAGTTAGGCTGACAGTCCTGTTTATGCTTCAGCCATTAGCCTTACCCTCCTGCCCTTTCATGCTTGTGAGAGCTCTCCTTGCTTTTCTACATTCATGTTACCACCCTGACTTCACTGTCTTATTAAACCCCTATGACACAAGAGCTATGCCTTCCTGGTTTTCAGGGCTGGTAATCCTCTCACTGTCCTTATGTCCTTACCGTTTTGCTTCAGCAGCCACAGTGGTGATTTCTATTTCTTTCTCCCAGTCCCAGTGATGAACCTCCCTTCCTCTGACGTTTTCTATCAGCTTAGTTGAATGCCAAAAGGAATGCAAATAGCTTGTAGTCCATTCTTTCACCTAGTCAGCTGTGATCTTACCTGCACTGCACACTGGCCTCACTACTTTGTTGTCTAACAGTAGTAAAGAAATGTCCTGGTTTGATTTTCTTTTTTGCTTGCACTAAGCCTCTTCTCGACCATTCTTATGTTACCTGAAATTCCTTCACTCTTAAGACATGGCTTTTTTTTGCTGATCAGTCTCCTCTTCCAGGCTTTGCATTATTCCCAATCTTAAAACATAAACAATATCATGCCAGGTCAGAACAAAGGTCTCTGTAGTCCAAGGCGTTGTCACAATGGTGCTACAGATGCATGCTGCAGAAGATTCAAACCAAACCAAACCAGGACAAGCACATAGAGGTAACTCCCTGGAATATTCTCTTGGCCTTCTGTGGCTTAAAGCTCAGGGACCACCTGAGTTAGGCACTGCTGTATTTAACACCCTCAAATGGATTCTGCTAACTGGTCTACTTTTGGATCTGTGATATTCACAGCCTCCTATGACAAGGAGCATGGGGAAGCACCTGGGACGAATGAGCTTCACCTTTCTATGTGTCCTCTTTGTTTCTGTCTGCAGTGGCATTCTCTACCTCAATGATGACTTCCAAGGTGGAGGCCTTTTCTTCACTGAAATGGACACTGTGACTGTCACAGTAAGTCTGGGAGTAGCCATAAGAGGGAGAGAGGGCAGAGTGTGGGACTTGGGCTGGGCTGGAGGAAGCTAGTTGACTGCTGGATCCCACCATTCCAAAACCAGTACTGGTGCTGTGGCAGATTCAAATAGGAGCAGCTAAAGGCAAATTGAGGCAAATGTCAGACAGAAGAGAGGTTAACTCCTTCTTAGCTGAGATGGTTCAGGCTCTTCCAGTCCGTGGGTGTCTGCAACCTGTGTTGTCCCTTTGATTCTGTCTGTTCCTCCCCAACACCTGCTTTGCTCATGGACTGGCAGTGGTTACCTGGTGGCTCTCTGCTCTTCTGAGTTCCCAGGGGCAGCCTGACCTCCATAGAAAGGCCATTTGTCCCAGAGCAGGAGGCTGCTGGCTTCATCGTCTCTTCTTTCCCTTCTGGTAGGCCGAGGTGCGTCCTAAGTGTGGGAGGCTGGTAGCCTTCAGCTCTGGCAAGGAGAACCCCCATGGTGTCTGGGCAGTGAGCCGTGGAAGGCGCTGTGCCATTGCTCTCTGGTACACACACTCCCAGGAGCATGCTGAGCAGGTAAAGGACCATGCTGGAGAAAGGGTTCCAGGTACTTCCAAGTGAGATCAAATCCCCCCAGAGAGTAGCCTGTGGGCTTTCCCGTAGGGCAGGGCCCAGTGCAAGCATCTGCGGGTTGTCCTCTGACAAGATACCCAGTGGGGGGACTAGTCTCTGATGGATCCTGCAAGAGAGAATGGGCTCTAAGTGGGTTGGATGGATGTGGCAAAGACAAGATGTGTCTTGTCAGCCCTCGTGAGCCAGGACCCTAGCAGGGAGGGGTTCACATCATCTCTGTCTCCATGGCTGTAGGAACGGGTGAAGGCGGAGGAGCTGGTAGAGCAGAGGGCTGTGGAGCAGGACCAGACTGATAGAGAAGAACGTCAAGGAGCTGATGGCAGTGGCAGATCCTCCTCAGAGCCTCCTGTTCCCAGCAATGAAACCAGGTACACAAGCCGAAGACACAGGCCTGACTTGGACAGGACACAGCATCCCAAGGAGCTGCGGGCCAGAGATGAGTTATGAGTAAAAAGGGGCCCCAGGGGCAGGATTAGCACCAGGTCATGGTAGCGCCAGGACCACAGAGGCCTGGAGCAGTGTATTAGCATGCTAGAGCCGTAGTGATGGGGAGGGATGTAGCTTTCTTCTCTGTGACATCCCAGCAGCTGAAAAATGGGAGCAGGGACAGAGTTACTAAAGTCGGTGACACCAGGAACTTTCTTCACTGCCTCACCACTGTGTCTGTGTCACTCAGAAGTCAGAAGGTAGGGTCTCCTCACCCCACTCCTCGCAGTGCCAGCTTCTTGGTCATCCAGGGCTAAGTCTGAGAGGGGGAGGAGAAGCCTGGGGTCTTTCAGCAAGGGCTGTCTTCACATTCAGGAACTTAAACCAGAAGCCTCTGAGTTCCCTAGGCACCTGCACACTCCAGAACCTCGCAACTGGTCTGAGAAGGAGAAGGTGAGGAACTGTAACTCTATGGAATAAAAGCAAAATACTGGACACGGATGTTGTGGGAGCTTGAGTCTATTCGCCAGGAGGAAGATGCTCACACTCATTGCTGATGGAAATTTACTTAACAAATGATGAAAGGAGAGTGAAGGGAAACAGAGTTTTTGCTCGGATGCCAGATACTTCCAGTGAGGGAGCAAGAGAGAAAGTGAGCTCTGCCATGGCTAACCCTTGGGAAGGGTGAGGAGTGCCTTTAAGAAGGTCTCTGTACACTCACGTTTCCCTGCAGCAAGGCCTCTCTTTTTCTCCCTTCTCTCAACGTACCAAATTGCCCTTGAAAGCAGAGGAGATTCTTTGTTTAGTGGTTTCCACTCTGATACAAATACAATCTGCTGTCACTGCCCAGGGATTAGTGTCCTGAGATGGGATTATATTGTAGCCAAACAGGAATTGGATGGGGTGGGTATGGAGTATCAAAAAGAGCAGTGATCCTTTTCTTGGGAAGCGTTAGAGCCAGAGATCAATCTGTGGTCATGACATGATCAGGCCTTGATGGGACTTGTGCGTGGAGACCTCACCTAAGGTTCAGCTGGAATAAAGCTTTAGGGCCAGGACCTGTGGTATGAAAGGTGGATGGGTGATCCCTCATGGCTGTTGGCGCAGGGCCTCTGCTCCCTGGGAAAGGAAGACTTCCCTCAGGCTGGATGCCCGCACTTCCTTAACACACAAGCTTGGGAAACCTGCACCAGCAACCCCTTTGCCTCCATCCTCCCCAGGATCACAGGAAGACGACAGTTTGACGTGTGTGTTTCAAATGCCCTTTCGCTGACGGTAGGTCCAGCACACCCGTGCACTGACACAACTGCCCCATGATCCATGTGGGGCTGCTGGCTGGTTCCTGGCTTGAGGGTATGCTGGGGGTGAGGGGCCAATGTCCACATCTCTGGTTTGCTTTGCCCAAAGTTGGCTTGGGTGATTAGACTGATGGCCTCCTGACGTCAGATGAGATCCGTTAAAAGGTATTTATCTCAGGCTTGGGCCAAAGCCGTGGGAGAGATTAAAAGAGATTGAGGCCAAGATAATCCCCTTGCAGCATCCCACTAGAGTGGCTGCCAAAAGGCACGCCACCAAATCTGCCACCCCTAACCCCTGTGCCCAGGTCTGGTTCCCCCATGCAGAGCCCAGTTTGCTGCCCAGAGAGGGGGTGAGCCTGGCGCTGCCGTTGGCTTTCCCTTGGCAAGGCCACTGTGGGTGGCACCATTGCTCTTCCCGCCATGCCCAGCACACGGGTGGTGGCACACTGTCCCTGGGAAATCGGGAATTCCTGCACGCTGTGAGGTGCAGCAGGCCCTGCCCCAGTGACTGGTTAATCCTGGCCTGTTCTGGCTAATCTGCACTTTATTAGTAGCTGATACGAACAGGAGTCCGGTGCACCCATGATGGCTTCTTTCCCTTCAGGAGCAGCATGCTACTCTCTTTTCACCCCTCCCCATCCCACCTGCTTTGCATTACGTCCCAATCCGATTTCCCCAAGTCTCTGGTGTCTGATTTAATTTGCCTGACGCTGCTCCTGGAACCAGCCCTCCCCCAACCCCTCCCGTCCGCAGCCTTCCCATGGGGAGATCAGTCCCGGGAGAGGCTGAGGAGCAGAGCAGGAGCAAGGGACTCGCTGTGCAGATACGCTGGACCGAGTGGACACCACACAGTGACGAGGGGCTTCTGGCTGGCAGGGAGCCGTGTCTCAGCAGGGAAAGAGACCGTGAGGGTCCCATTCAGGGGGGACCACAACCCACCTCGCTCTACAGATCCCGGTAAGGATGCTGCCTTCTTGTGATGCCTGAGGTCACCTTGGTGAGCCTGGCACTTGGGAGCCTGAGTTTCTTGGTGTGGTTTTGTAGGGAGTCATTGTACAAAGGCTGATTCCATCAGAGGATGTGGGAGGGAAAATGATGGTGGGAAAGGGATTGGGGTTAGCGCTCAGATGTCTTTACAATGATGAGGGGTTTTGCACTAGTATGGGGTTGCTTGTTTTCCCCTTGGCAGATAAATGTCACCAGTTTCCAAACTGGAACAGTGGGGCTACAGTTACTCTGAGGGACTTGGTACTCAGTATGGTACACAGTCCTGCACTCGTGGTGCTCCACAGTGCACACTTCTTTGCCGCTGGCTGCTTTTCTGGATGGAGAAGGAGCCCTCAGGAAGCAAGGAAGAGAGTGGGGTAATTTTTCTCTAGCCAAAGATCAAAGATCTCCATCACGGGGAGAGGGATCATCTCTGTATCCAGGTCTACAAGGAACCCAGGGTCACCAGGGCGAGCACGCGAAGCCCAGCTAGGGATTACGCAGAGACCCAGGACTGCTGCCTATTAATATTCAGTCCTCCCTCCTGCACCTTTCCCTTTTCTACCTACAGCCCTCCTGAAGAGAGACCACTCCCTCCCCAGGGAGGGAAAAGCTACCTGGAGAATAGGAAATACAGGGGTTCACCTCCCCTTTCTTCCCACCCATCACCTCTGCCCTGATCCCCACAAGAGTGATGGAGATGGCTCAGTAGGAGAACCCCTGTGGTGCAGGCTGGGCCCCAGCCATGGCATGGTGCAAGGGATGTAGCCACTGTCCTGAGAAGTCATGGTATGGCAGCAAAAGGTGGATGATTCCGGATCTCCATCATCCTCGCAGCAAGGTAGAGGCATTTGGTCTGCTACCAACAGACACCCGAAGGCTCAGGATGGGTCTGGTTGCCCACAGACGGGTGCTAGAGCACGTGCCTCCAGCGAGCATGTCAGGGAAGGCAGGAGGGGAAAGGACTGTCATGTCACAGAGCAGAAGAATGAAACGTGGTTTCTAAAGCCAAGAGCTGAGAACTGGATGGGCGCAGCCAAGGCAGAGCTCAGAAGAGGGCCGGCTTGAACTGACTCTGAACCAGTGCTGGTGCAAAGATCCTCCTGGCGTCCTTGGGGCAAAGCTCTTTGCAATGTGGATGGTGGTGAATTGCTTTTCCAAAGGTACCTAAGGACTTGGTTTCCTCTGCTGCTTAGCATCCACATGTGAAAGCCCTTACTTTGGGAAAGCATCGGGTGTGCACCATTTGGAATCCTTTCCCATTAAAACCAGGCTGGGCAGCTACCATGAGCGACCATGAGCTGAGCTGCAGATCCACAACAAATGTGCATCCCTAGGGTCCCGCTGGTCATGGCAGGAACATGCTTTGGCTTGACTCCAAGCTCCATTCCTCTTTCCTCTGTTCTCCCCCCATTTGGTTCCCCATTTCCTGTCCTAAAGGTACATGATGACCACGAGGAGCTGCTCTTTCGTACCCCCCCTGTGGTGCTCCTGGGAGGCAGCTGAGGACCAGGTAACTCACTCTTCCCAACCTGCAGTAGGATGTGACGGCTGGAGGTGACAGGCAAAGCTGGAGCTATTATTATCGCTCATCTGTGGCTCCTTGTCCTTCTGAGGCTGAGAACAATTCCCAGCTTCATTTAGAGTGTTCCCCCCGAGGGATTTAAAGGTTCGGACAGAGTCCCAAACCTGAGCTGCACCTTCTCTATATTTAGCCCTTCCTATCCATCCTCGACATCACGCCCCTACCCTTTCATCAGTCTACCGGCTCCAAAAACCCCTTGTCTCTTTGTGCATCTTCACAGAGCAGGAGCCTGTGATCTGGTGCTTCCATGGCAGTGCCAGTGTTGAGAAAGAAACACCCAGAGCCGGGAAGAGCATGGTAAGAAAGGAGGAGAGAGGTGAAGAAGGCTGGGGTTCCAATGTGCCATGAGGAGGACGTGCAGCCAGATTCACATGGGGCACAAGTTGGAAGGAAGAGAGAACAAGGCTTCTCTCTCCATGGAGGCCGGGGGGGCAAAACCAAGTCCACAAAGACAGGTTAGGACAGGTGGATGCACATCTCAGATAGCCAAAGGTGTGTGAAATAACAGGCTGAAGAGCCTGTGGACCAAGCAGTTGAGACTGAGAGGAGTCAGAGGGAAGAGGTGTCACAGCAAGAAAAAGACGGTGCAGTGCTTAGGGTTGATGGAGGGTAAAATTGGGAAAGGGGCAGGTGTGGCCCCCGATGGTAGGGTTGTTCTTCACAGGATGGAAGTTCAGGTTTGCCACTTGCTGTGTTGTTTGGCAGTGGCCAGAGCTGGATGCAGTCTCTGCAGCATGACTGTACACTGAAACTGAGGGGCGAACACCACAAGATAAGGAGGATGCTTCCTTCCAGAAGGCCTTCTGAAAGGTGAAGGGCCTTCCCCAGCGTCTCACCAGTCTGTCAGTTAGCTGAGAGGTGGCGTGGGGTGCCCAGCCACTTCCCAAAGGATAAGTGCATGGAGGTGAGCTTCAGTGTCCAGCATCACTCAACCAGGTGCAGCTGTGCATCCTTGCTGCTCCCTCATCGCTGTTCTGTTTACAGGAGAGAGAAAAACAACAGTGAAAAGGGCACAGCTCATGTGCTGGTCTGTCCCCATCCTTCAGTGTTGCCGAGGCACATGCCTCTGGGCTCTGACAGTACAGCCCTGGGCTCCTCTCCTGCTCCCTCGCTGTGTGTTGGGGCCAGCAGCCACATCCAGTGCATGAGCAGGGGGCAGGCAGTGGTGCTATGGCTCTGTTCAGGCTTGAGGGCAGCAGGTACAAGCCTTTCTCTGCAAATATAACCTGAAACAGCTTCCCCTGGGATAGGATCGTGCTTTCTAGGAGCTAGAGGAAACCTCTATCCCCCTGTATTTCCCAAAGTTAAAACCATGCTGCAGGAGTCATTGTCCAAGCAAAAACTCACTCTGCCTGGAGGATCAAAGCAAAGCCACGGAGACATTAGGGGAAGGGATTCCGGAGGGAAACTCTTAAGAGCTCTACAAAGCAGCAAGCAAAGGTGGGACATGGGAGATACCTGCATGAGCTTGCCCACAGCAAGAGTGCAGCCTGGCATGGCAGGAGCCAAAACCCTGTTGGCTGGAAGAAATGGGGCCTTCACAGAGCAGGCCAGAGGGGGATGGAGGTGGTGTGACCCACATGGATTAGGAGAAATGCTGTAGGTGCTGCTGGAGTGTTTCTTGGCCTTGGGGCAAAGCGCTGGTTCTAATGGCAAACAACACACGGAGCATTTCTGGACACTCACACCTACCCAGGGGAAAGATTGAAGCAATTAAAGACCCAATTCTGCTACAAGAGTGGGAGTTGCTGGGATCACTGGGGAAGCTTTAAGTGCAAACGAAAGGACAGAGCTGCTGTGTGCACCTGGATCTTGGATATGGATTGCAGTTCTGGTTCACTGCTCTCTGTAAAAAACAGATCACCTACACTCTGTAAACAACAGAAAAGGGCTTAGAGAACAACAGAGGAAATAGAATGCAGTGGCTTACATGGGAGGAATGGCTAAGTGTGCTCTGCAGTCTGGAAAAGAGATGGATGAAGGCAGATACGAGAAGATCTGTAAAATACAAAGTGCTGCTGAGGTGAATAGAGCCTGGTTGTTTGCTGATTCTTCCAACTCAAAAGCTAGGGACCACCAAGTGGAACTAGTGCTTTTGGGAAGTAACAGAACCAATCTTCTTTGCAGAGCCCAATTGTACAGAGGATGCTAAACTTTGACATGGGCACAAAAAATTGTGTGGACAAATGAATAGAAGAAAATTCCATCACGATTTTCAGCTAATGCTGCCTCTAGCTTTGGACATCAGTGAAAAGCTGGGGCCAGGAACGTAGGAGAAATACTGCTGTCGAGTTCCGCAGATCCTAACAGATCCTTTTCCCTTGATGGTCAGACCACCCCCCAGGTGGGCACTGCCCAGCGATGTTTTTGCCTGGGACAAATTATCTGAGATAGCCACGGGGCTCCTCCTCCTGGATCTGAGGGGGACAGCTCAGCCATGGACAGGGACAGCTTGGCCATGGACAGGGAGAAGCCAATGAGGCAGACCCAGACATTGGCAGGGCTTGGGATGGAAAGATTAGAAATAAAGAGGTGAGGGAACATGCGTGGCCAGAACCCCCATCAGAAGCTCTAGAGGTCTTCAGCTTCTCAGTGTATGTGTAAGCAGGACACCAGACCAAACAGACCTTTGATCAGGCCAAGTACAATCTTGCTAAAGGCTTTAATGAGTTACAGCACATTACCAAGCATTCAGGCAAGAAATGGTTGCACAGCTTTTAGCAGAGGTGCCTACATTTGCATAACTGAGCAGTCACATCAGTGCCCTTCCTATTTCACACCTCTCTCCTTGGATTTGTCTCCCCAGAATCAAGGCTGCCCCACGTGGAAGAGTCACCCCTAGGTCAGAAAGATGGGGGAAATGGAGCAGATGAAGCAGGAGGCTGAGCAGCTGAAGAAGCAGATCGCGGTAATGTTGGCAACAACAGTCATGAAACTGCTGAGGGGGTGTCTACGCCCTGTCCAAGTTGTCCTCCTCAGCCACAGTGTGCGGCTGTGGTTTCTCCATCTATATACTTGAGCCCCTGCAGTTCTGCACAGACCTTTAAGTGCATTGTGGGGGGAAGAAAGGGAAAAGGAGGGAATGAAGAAGGGATACTACAATGGTGAGAAAGAAGTGGCTACCAGCATTGTGTCTGCATAGGGCCAGAGTGTAGTGCGTCCCCAGGACCTCTGTTCTGCCAGCTGGGAAGATCCATGGAAAGGGTGTCCATCGGGGCACTAGATGCTGAGCAGCTTTTGGCTCACCCTCACCCTGATGTTTGACTGGTGCCAAGGTGCTCTGGTCACAGACCAGGATCTCCCTATGCTGGCCACAGTCAAAACACAACAAAGCCACAGTTCCTACTTCTAGCATTCCCCAGGCCATGCCCCTGCATTCCGCATTGCCATCATCACACTGCTTCTTTCCTGACCCCTCTGCTCTTGTCTCTTCTCCAGGATGCCCGGAAAGCCTGTGCAGACACAACGCTTGCTCAGGTAAGGACAGAGCTGGACAGGAGGTGAGGGTGTTGGGGTGTCAGCTGGCACCACTGCAAGGCGGACTCTCTCCAGCTGGGAATGGAGTTAGGAGGCAGCGATGTGGGGAGAATAAAGCTCCTGCAAGTCCAAGGTGAATTCTTCCTCTCCCCCTGTTTCCTCAGATCGTGTCTGGTGTGGAGGTTGTTGGCCGCATCCAGATGCGGACCCGAAGAACCCTCCGTGGGCACCTGGCCAAGATCTATGCCATGCACTGGTCCACAGACTCCAAGTGAGAGACGTGCTGGGTGCAGGGCAGCACATGGGCGTGAAGGGCAAGAAGGCTCTGATGGGAAGAGACCTACTAACATGGTCTTGTTCCTCTCTTACAGACTTCTGGTCAGTGCCTCACAAGATGGGAAACTGATTGTGTGGGACACATACACAACCAACAAGGTAGGAGTCAGATGGCTGCAGCAAACCGGGATGCAGGAGTGGGTCCCCTTGGAGCTAATGCCCTTGCCCTGCTCTCTGCTGCCAGAGGTCTGACATGGTTTCTTGTCCTCTCAGGTTCATGCCATCCCTTTGCGATCTTCCTGGGTCATGACCTGTGCCTATGCCCCCTCAGGCAATTTTGTGGCCTGCGGAGGCCTTGACAACATGTGCTCCATCTACAGCCTCAAGACTCGTGAAGGCAACGTCAAAGTGAGCAGGGAGCTCTCAGCCCATACAGGTGTGTGTGCTCCCCACCTGCAACCTGGGTGCCCTCTGCTTCCAAACCTTACTCCTGTAGCCCTGCCCCATTTCTCATATTTGCTTGTTCCCACCTCCCAGGTTACCTCTCCTGCTGCCGATTTCTTGATGACAACAACATTGTGACAAGCTCTGGAGATACCACATGGTGAGTGTTACCTTCTGCGTCTGCATCCCAGTGACGTGATCTCTGGTGCATAGAGGCCAGTGCAGTACTTCAGCTCTATAGCAGTCCACTAAGAGCTAATTCCTCCTACACATGGAGGCCACACAAAGCACCTTGGGAAGCTGGATCCATTCTTCCTCCCTTAGCAGAACACGTGCTTCTTATCCCCGTGGAGGACATGTCAAAACGCAGGTCTATTGATGAAGCAGTAAGGAGCATGTTGTCAGCTCTCACAAAGCACAGTGCCATGACAGAAAACATGATCAATTTATGTGGAAAAACCTCTTGACTGAAGATGAGACAGGATGGAGCATTTCCATCAAAGATCAAGGTTACACTGAGATTTGCCTGGCTGCAACATGAGATCCCAGCAAACATGTCCCATGCATCTTATAAGTGTGGATACAGCAGACCTTTGTCACCTGGTTGCCTGTGGGGTCTTCTTAACCTTCTCTCAGTATTTCCTCCAACTGTTGCAGTTATGGGTATAGGGTCGAACCTCACACACCTCCAACCTTAGTCTAACGCTGCTTTGGCAAAGGCATGACTAGTAACAGCTGTGAAGACATCTCCTGTTGTATACAGCTGTCTCCAGGGATACCCTCATTCTCCCATGCTTAGCCAGACCCATGGCTTCCCTCCTTCTGTCTGTGAGTGCAGCAGCTCTATAGCCCATCTGTAGCTCTGTTCTGCCTGGGATGGCTCTGAGAACCTCTCTCTTCTCCCACAGCGCGCTCTGGGACATTGAGACAGGGCAGCAGAAGACGGTGTTCCTGGGTCACACCGGTGACTGTATGAGCTTGGCCGTCTCCCCAGACTTCAAACTCTTCATCTCTGGGGCTTGCGATGCTACTGCCAAACTGTGGGACGTGCGAGAGGGCACCTGCCGCCAGACCTTCTCAGGGCACGAGTCTGATATCAACGCCATCTGCGTACGTATGCTGGCTACACAGTGCAGGGGAGGCAAGGAAAATGGATCAGCTCTGAAACGGGGTCTTGGGACAAGGTGAAGGAAGCTATCATAGTGTCGTAGGGAACAAGGGGCTCAGGAGGCCTTCCTTGGTCTCATGATCCATACTGAAGCAGGAAGAGCCTGAGTTCACTGAAGTTTGGAGACTGGCTCTTCCTGGGGAGGTCTTCTGAAGATTAGATCTTCACAGGAAGCAGCACAGACATTTGTGGACAAGTATACCCCTCAGAGGAAAAGATTCAAACCAGAGCCCTACCGATGGCAGGACAAGGAACATGTTAGTTTAACCCCATGTGGCTAACCAAGTGAGTGCCAGCTTCCTGCAACATCCACTCGAACCACCCTTCACCAGCTTTGTTTAGTACAGCTTTTCTCACCTCTCTCATGACTACTCTGCCGTCCACACAGTTTTCTGCCATACCTGCCACTGAGGAGCATTTCTTTGCTCCTCGTAGCGAGGACACGTAAGTGTGTATGAGAAGGTTGAGGTATGAAGATCTGAGGAAGGCTCTCATAGCTCTGAATCATTTTAGACCCCATCTGGCAAATCATGGCTGGACACTTGTCAACCCCCAAAATAACAGCTGGAGTTACAGAGACACAAGTGTCCTTCCTCAAGACTATAGTGTCTTGCAGTAGCTCTAGCCCCCCCGTCATTTGTTTTCTCAAGACAGTATGGCTTTACCAGATCTTAGGGTAAGATCTCTCCATTCAGCAGACTCAACTTTTATGATCCAGGATTTTGTCCCACTGGGTTTTCCTACCTCTGTGGCTTTGTGGTGGTTAGCAGGGAGGTGAAGAGGTGGGGAAATCTGTAAGGCACAGCCTAAATAAAACCTGGTGTGTGCCCTCCTCAGTTCTTCCCTAACGGTGAAGCCATCTGCACCGGCTCTGATGATGCCACCTGCCGTCTCTTTGACCTCCGGGCAGACCAGGAGCTCATTGTGTACTCTCATGAGAGCATCATCTGCGGGATCACTTCTGTCGCCTTCTCCCGCAGCGGGCGCCTCTTGCTTGCCGGATATGATGACTTCAACTGCAACATCTGGGACTCCCTGAAAGCAGAGCGTGTGGGTGAGTGGCCCCTGGGAGTGCCCCTTTCATTCCCTGCAAGGTCATCTGTGCCTGCCCGGGCAAGGAAGAGGCCTTAATCTTGCCTAAAAGGGACACATCCTACACTGACTGAAACTCCACAAAGCTTCCTCACACTTAAGGAGCACACCATAACTGATGCAGCTCTCTTGTGTAGAATTCTTATCTTTAACACTAAGGAAGTCATGTGTGTAAATAATGTTGTTTCAAGGGGGAAAGGAGCATTAAGGTTCCTATTAGCTACAACTTCTCACAAGCACCAGTAGAATTTCCTGCTCTCTCTCAACCTCTGCCATTTGCCAGTTCCAGCTACTCACAGTACCACTTGGTGGCAGGGCGCCGAGCTGAGCATGGACCTGAGCTTCCATCCAACACCTTTGTGATTGCTCATACATAGAATACACCCAAGTGCAATGTTCTTTAAGATGTGGCCCCTAGCCCCTGAATACTTACAATGCAACCTATACAGAAACCGCATAGCTATTTCTCAGACTTATCAAGGATGCCACATCCCTTCTTAGTCCTACCATTGCTCCAGCATGAAAGCAGTTGTATTAGGATTCTACTAGCCAGACCTTCCCAAGAATATTGTTCTTTGGCCAGTCCTATGGGTGGGTGGTGGTTGCATGCGGTGCACAAAAATTCTTCTGCATGTTTGTTCTTATTAGCCACATACTGATCATAACACATTGTGTAACTATACACAGGGGTATAGGTACACAGCTTGCAATGCGTGTCCTCAGTATAGCCAACCCTTTCAATTCCAGGCTCCATTTATTTTCCTGACCTCTCTTCTTTCCCCCCATAGGAATCCTTTCTGGCCATGACAACAGAGTGAGCTGCTTGGGGGTGACAGCAGATGGCATGGCCGTTGCCACTGGCTCCTGGGACAGCTTCCTTAAGATTTGGAATTGAAGCCAGAAGCAGAGAGGGAACGAGCAGAGGAAGCATGGCCCACAACCAGAGCCCATGCAAACAGCATCATCAGCTGAGCACAACAGAAATGCCTACCTATCACTCCCACTTGTCTCTAGACACAGGTCGCTTGTAGAGGTCTCCCAAAGTGAAAGGGAAAGGAGAGTTTGGGGAGGGCAGCTGGGGAGCAGGAACACACACTGGCCCTTCTCTTCACCTCTAAACAGGCCCAGCAGCTTCCAGCCTTGTGCAGGCTTGAACACCTGCAAAACACTGTTCATTATCTCAGGACTTTACATCACCATTCAGACATCCTGCGTCTTCTGTCAAACACCTCTCTGCATCAAAACCCATCCTTCAGAGGGCCCCTCATCCAACACCTCTGTCCCAGACTTAACTCTACCTGTGCTTCTCTGTGCAGCTGTTCTGTGTCCCTGCAGACAGCCTCAGAGACATATTGGGTTTGAGTATTCTAGCATGCAGCCTCAAACAAAAAGCAAACATAAATTGGGCTCATTTTCCATTGGGGAAGACTTAGCTCAAATCTTAACTATGCAGAAATGAGGGAGATAACCCTCAGGCCTGTTGGAATACCAGGAATCATTATAGTCTTATTTATTGTCTGCTTCTTGCTGCTCCTTCTCTTTTTGCCTCACCCCTGCATTGTGTGGTGACCCTGTCAAACCAGTAGCCATCAGCCCATTTTCAAGTCTGTTACAGAGCTCCATAGCCCAGGCAAATAAAGCTCACATAAGCACAGCAGGCTGTGTTCTTTCCATCATTGCAATGAGCTACTGCAAACATAACTCTCTTCCTGTGAATACTGTCTGCTGACCCCATCCAGAGAACATCTCATCCCCAGGCCTTGCTCTTCCTCAAAGCGCCCAGGAGTGGGTGCTCCTCATCTACATTTTCAGTTGAGAAAAGGCTGTTAGTCCTGACTCTTGCTGCCCTAGAGCTGAAAACGAACCCTTGCACACTTTGCAGTTTTGAGCTCAGTTATAAGGGACAGGCATCATGTTCAACCAGCCCCTATCCTACTTGTTGGCTCATGTCAACATCCTAGGGTCCCAAAGATCTGCAAGGGAGAGCTGAAGTCAAGAAGGTATAGCGACTTGTCAACAGAAGTTCAAAATATTAACACATAATACTAACTGATCCTGTTTTGAATCTGGCATGAGCCAAACCCCTGCAATAGGCTGTAGTCCTTTGTATACATTAGTTTCAGGCAGCAAAAGTGCAGAACTCCAGAAGTGACACCAGTCAGCTGCACAGAGCTGCAATTGCCCAGCTCACTCCACAGTACACAGGTTCATGGTCAGACCTTTCCCAGCACAGCTCCATGTTGGCATGTTACAGGCAGGGACACAAGCTGAGTTTCAGGGCTAATATAACCTGAAGTTCAAGCCTGTTCCTGAATCTTTGTCCTCAAAGCAAACATTGCACTGGGCAACCAAGGAACTCCTACTGTCCTATGAGGATATAGGTAGAGTCAAAGACTTAATACTAATTTATTTAATAGAGATAAGAACACTGCAGTAAGTCAATACAGCTGATATACAACAGAAGAGCTGAAGGTAGTACTGTACACAAGACGTGCAAAGCTTGGAGGGAAAGAGTGGTCTTTCCCAAACAGGGATAGGTGAGAAGACTGACCACAAGTCTGAAGTTTCAGTCTATTGTAGGATTTCTCACACCAGAAGACTCTCAAAACATAGAAGCAAATTACAGCAAGATCCTGGAAGAGGAAACGCCTAGTTCTCCACAAAAGGGCACTGCTGGTTCTCTTTGTTCAAGTCACTCCAAGCACAGTTCCCAGATTTGAGGCTCCTGCTCAGATCCACCATCACTTCCTTCTTCTCCCCAAGGCTCTCTCCCAACATGTGCCTCTTAACCTAGAGAAATAAAACATAGTACAAACCAGAAGTTAATTGAAGGTTAGTTCTTAGTGGAACATGTAGCCCATTTTAAGGCCATTTAGCTTTGGCTTTCTTGGGTAGTGTTTAAGTGATAGATTTCTTTCTACAGCCTAAAGAGAAAGGATGCAATGATATGGGCAATACCATGGTAAGGCTAGATACAGACATTGAACAAGACTAGTGGGCATCTAGGAACAACACTGACCCACATCAAGTCACTAGGCTCTACAGGCCTAGGAAGCCACAGTTCCAAACTGGGGTCCTACAAAGTATAGAAAAGGAAGGATTTGAGTTTTTCCCCCAGCCCATTCTCCCTCCCACAGCAACATTCAGCCCATTAAGCTTTACCTGGCGAGGGGCAGAAGCACTGGGGGAATTATCATCTTGTAGGATGCTGAGGGGAGAGCGGCCAGTTCCACCAGATGTTGCTAGGATTTTGTTGTTGGTCTTGTATCTTACAGGCTTGCTCCCTAGTGTCAGAAGGAAACTACAGTCTGTCATGACAAGGCTATATTTTAAAAGCTTCACCACCTTTCTGATCTATCTTGTTTGCCTGTGCAGAGACTGTTACCCAAGGACTTCCATGTAAAGGGGTCATGCAAAGGCTGATATTAGAAGGGAGCTCTGGAGGATGTGGTCCAAGCCCCCTGCTCCACCAGGACCACCAAGGGACAGTTGCCCAGGACCACGTCCAAATGGCTTGTGACTCTCTTCAAGAAAGGAGACTCCAAAATATCTGTGGGCAGCCCGCTCCAGAGCTCAGTCATCCCCACAGTGAACAAAACATTTCCTGATGCTCAGATACAGCCTCCTGTGTTCCACTTGCCTCTGGTCCCATGACTGGGCACTACTGAAGAGCCTGGCTCTTCCTCCCTTATACTCTCCCTTCAGGTATTCATACTGCCCTTGCTCCCCAGCTCTTCCCAAGGAGAAACTGCAAGGTCCCACTGAACGAACCTCCACAACATCAAACCTATTTCAGAGAGGAGAAGAGCTGACATTTACCTCTTGATTCTGACTAGACTGCAAACATATCTTTGCAGCTGCTGACAGAAGTCAGTTGGATAAAAGGACAGCTCCCAAGGGACTGCCAGCTGCAGAGCCCCGAGGCCAGGCTACCTAAGGCAGTGGGAGACAACCGAGCTGCGGGAAAGGAATAAGGCCTCTAAGTCAGCCAACCTGGAGAAGAGCACCAGGGGTGCTGAGAGTCCTGTCTGCTCGCATTATGACCACACAGCTCCCCAGGGGCACGGAGCTGTACCTGCGTTCCCCCATACCGAGCACTTACCGGAGAGGAAGCCTTGCCCGGCGGTACGGGCCTGCCGAGCCAGGACCGCACTGGGAGAGAGCGGCCTCTCCGCTGCTTCCCCCGAGGAGACGGCCGCTTCCGGAGGGCTCCGCCGGGCCAGCTCCTCGGCGGGATAGGCCGCAGCCGGAGGCGCCGTCTGCCGGGGCTCGGCCTTAGACCCGAAGACCTCGCTGAGCTGCTTCACCAGGCGGTCCACGCTGTCTGCCGGGGAAAGAGCGACGGGGTGAGGCGCTGGGCCGGGCAACCCTCCCGCCCTCCCGCTGCGACTTCACTCACCGCTGGACACGGCTCTCATAGGCGTGCGGAAGATACCGGGGGTAGGCGAGCGCGGATCGCGGTCCTGGCTGCTGCTCGCCGCCAGCTCCGCGGGGCCGGGCGGAGGGCTGCACACAGGGGAGCTCACCACCTGCAGAGAAGGCAGGGATCGGGTCGGGGGCCGCCGGGGGAGGCGAGGCCGCCTGCGGGAGGGCGCCTACCTCGATGGGGGTGCGCAGGATGCCGGCGCTGGGGGAGCGCGGGTCGCTGACGTGCGCCATGTGCTGGCTGCGGGCGGGGGTGCTCCCGGACACCCCCATGGCGGCGGCCGCCGCGCTGCTCCCGGCCCCAACCGCCGCCCGGTTCAAATCTCCCGCGCCTCCAGAAGACACCGCCCCATTGGCCCGGGCAAGGAGGAGGGGCTCAGCCTGGGCCCGTCCCCGAATGACGTCAGCCCCTCCCTCTCGCTGTCAATCGCCGGGGAGTTCCTCGACCCTGCCCCTCCCTGCGTTGCCATTGGTGGAGGAGCGCGGCCCCGCCTCCCGCGACGGCAGAAGGGCGTCTGCGATTGGCCGAGCCGCCCGGGCGGGGCCGTGGGCACGGCCCTCAGCCTCGCTGCCGGCGCGCCCGAGCGGCGCTGGATTGGCCGGAGCCCGCGTGACGCTGGCGCGCTGTGATTGGCTCGGGCGGTGCGCGGGCGGTGCCGCGGGGAGCCGCTGTCATGGCGGAGCTGAGTGAGGCGCTGCTCTCGGTGTTGCCGTCCATCCGGGTGCCCAAGGCCGGCGACCGCGTCCACAAGGACGAGTGCGCCTTCTCCTTTGACACGCCGGTAAGCGCGGACCGCCTGCACCGCCCGGGCTGCCCCCTGCTCCGGCCCGCTCCCGGCGCACCCGTCCGGGCCGGGGCGCCGCCCGCGCGGGGCGCAGTGGGAC
>JAOEHY010039949.1:0-44328 GCA_025447955.1 Psilopsiagon aurifrons | reverse complement strand
TATTTTTTTTGTTTGTTTGGGGTGGGATTTTTGGGGGGTTTTGTTTGTTTTAATAACCAAACCTGAAAACACATGCCATATATTTTTACTTTTACCATGAGTGCTCTGCACTCTTGCCAGTCAGGAGAATAACTGGTTTTAAGTGAAGGAAAGTGGACAGGAAAAAGAAATAGATTATGTCCTCAGAAGGATGAAAAGTGAAAATTATGGTTGTCAAACTGACTATAGAAAAGATAATGTTTTTTTCACTTTCTTATTCCCTCCCAACAAATGCATTCTTCTTGTTTCTTCTTAAAAGACAAGATTTGTAATGGAAAGTAAGTCCGGGTCTTGTAGCTCATGTTTGTTTAAAAGGTTAGCAAATGCAGCGTAGAATCATGGAATGGTTAGGTTTGAAAAGGACCTTAAAATCATCTAGTTCCAACCCCCCTGCCGTGGACAAGGATGCCTTACCCTAGATCATATTGCCCAAGGCTCTGTCCAGCCTGGTGTTGAACACTCCCAGGGATGGAGAATTTACCACTTCTTTGGGCGATCTTTTCTAGTGCCTCACCACCCTCACAGTAAGGAACTTGTTTCTTATATCTAACCTGAACTTCCCCTGTCAAAGTTTAAATCCATTACCCCTTGTCGTACTACTACAGTCCCTGATGAAGAGTCTCTCTTCAACATGCAAAAGCATGGTGTTTCATATACTGCAGTCTTGAGGATATATACCAGAAAGCTAAATGAAGTTCAGTATTATTTTACTCAGGATAGCACATCTGCTCATGAAGGTTAGTACTTCTCCTGTTGGTTTCCAGAGTACTAGACAGCCCTAATGCAATCTATAAAATCTCCCAGTACCCCACCCTATCAGAATTACCCACCATGGTTAACAACTCTTGTACTAATTGTTCCAGCTGCAAACTCTTCTTGTGCTGTAAATCAAGTTTTATGAGCTTTTGGAATTGAAGTTGCATTGGAAATGCTTAAAATGTAACAGGGATTTTGGTAGCCTTTAGTGTATGATGTTGTGTCAGCATTCCAGAATATGTGGTTTAGAAACACTTTCACATCCAGTGAGGCTTAGGAGGGTGTGAGTGCACTCACAAACTCTTCTCTTCCTCTGCGTCTATTGTTAATCCATTTTGTCCCTGAGGGAATCTTAGCTCCATAACTTACATTACAAAATTCCAAAGGAATTATGAAATAGTAGGAGTGTCTCTCCTGAAAAAAAACAGTTTTTAAGCACTGTTTCAGTTCTAATGATTTTTCAAAGGGGATGGATAGGTTTTAGTGCATATTGGGAATAAAATATTTTTTTTTTTTATTAGAAGAAATTTTAATAATATTTCATCTATTTGTGTCAGAAGTGTCACAGTTCTTCCAAAACTCTGGCTAGTAAGACCTCTAGCAGAGAATTGTCACTCCTTTGCACCTGTTGTGTCTGGTGCAAAGAAACACCTTGAAACCTGCAAAAGCAACTGTAAACTAGTTAAAAGGCGCAGTCCAGCTGCTGTGTTTGGAAGCAGTGAAACCACTCTGAAGCAACTTAAACAGGAGAGGAGTTCTAAAGGAGATAGTGTAGCAGCTAATAGTAAATCTGCATGTTAGGAAATTAAAAAAAATGGGTAGCTGAATTACATACATATATGTATTAGAGTAGTGGAAGGTATAAGTAGTAATGACATGCAGAGTTGGAGGAGGAAACAGAAGAAGAAACTGAAAGTGGGACAGATGGAAGAGGAATTTAATTAAGCAGGTGGATGGGACAAAATGAAGTAGGCACTAATAGTTTTATAAAAATGAAAAAAAGTTTTCCTACCAAAACCTTATGACACTTGATGTTATGCATTTTTAATAGCCAAAGCAATCATTTATTAAAGCTAGTGATGGAGAGAGGGAACACAGGTTTTAATAAAGTTTTGAAACAGAGCTCTTGCTTCTGGTCAAGTTGGTGTGATCTCACAAGTTTATTTATCTGGATAGTTCCCACCGCTCCAGTAATTTGTGATAATTTGAGTTTAGGGAGGTTCTTCACATATTCAAAAGGCTGAGAGCATGCATAATTGCTGTATTCATCTGGAAATGGTAGCTTGTTAAACTACTATGAGCAGATCATGAGTCTGCCTCCTGTATGTACAGAGTTCTTCACTTTATTCCTTCCCAGACTTTCTAGACCAGACAGATGTTAGAAGGCATCTTTGTTCCAAGGATTTTTTTTCAAGATAGGTCTTAGGAAGTGTACTAAAGTTAGATGCAGGATGTGTGAGGTAGATAAGGAAAACGTGCAGCACAGGGGTGAGGCTCTGGGGAAGGACAGGCAGTGAAGGCTTGCAGCCAGATTGAAGTTGCCACTTGTGCTTTTCCAGGAGCAAGTCCTGAAGCAACTTTCCTCAGCCTGCTGGACTGTCTGTCTTGTGCTGCTGAACTTAGAGATGCAATGAACAGTCTCACCCAACTTGTAGGTTTTTTTGAAAAATCCATTGTTTAAAATTCAGCTTTTCAGGGTTCATTTGAATAAGACATTTTTTCCCCTTTTAGTATAACGCAGCTTCATCTGTTCTAAGTGTTGAATTCAAGCATGTGGTTGGTGGGCACTATTTAACTCACGGTACTGACTACATTAATTTATTAGAGTATCCCAAGTGATATTGATGGCTTAACTGAAGACGAAGCGAGTCCACGACATAGCCTTTGCGTTAAGCCACGATCTTAAGAACCACTAGGTGAATATACATGGGAAGTAGTGGGTAGTTATCTTAGCAAGGTAGCAGACCTCTGTTTGAAATAGGAGCATCTTATTTTGGTTTATGTAACTTTGTATAAACTGAAAAATAGTTTTCAGTCAACTTTTCTTTTAGGCCTGTGATTTTATTTTTTTAAATTACATTTTTCCTTCTTGAGTGCCACAAGAGCAGCAGTAGGTTTTCTTTTATATACAGTAGGTTTTCTTTTATATACTATTATGTCATTGGATTGGTATTATTTACTGTAATTTGGTATGACTGCATTATACCATGCGTCGCCTAACATTGCAGAAGTATCTGCTGATCATTTCTCTGTTTTTTTTAAACATGCATTCACTTCTGAGATCTATCCCATAGCATTAAGTAGCATTTAGGCAGCTACCTAATATCCTGCAAATCTCTCTACTTGGGCCAAAATTTCCATTGTTTTCTTTTGGAAATTGATTCAAAGTGGATTTGTGTCTAAGCATGAATTGCTACACAGTTTTTTTTGTGGGACAAGGTTGTATCAGAACACAGTTATCAATGGGGCAGTGGGCAGATAACATTATAGTATGATCAAACCTATGATTTTTAAGAAGGTTTTTTGAAGAGTTGTGTGTTCTAATCCTGGCTAATATTTTTGTTTGCACAGAGGTCTTGGGAGGTGATTTTCATGTTGTGCAACAAGAGTGAGTGGAAAACAGGGCCTGTAACACAAAAAGATCTTCTCACAGTATCCAGTCTATAAGGTCATGGTCTAGGTATCACCTAACTAGTCTTAGTGTTTGCAGTGATGAGCAATGGCAAAAAAAGCTTGTAAGGAAGCCTTAGATGATGGAAATAGGCCCATTTTTTAGTATATTTGTATGTTTGAACTGGATCATTTTACTCCTGAAGTTATGGCTGCATGGAGAATTTGATGAAAGTTTCCATGTGTTTTGCAGTGTAATTTGCCTTTTCAGGCAACATTCTAATTTTCATGATCAATAGAGATAGTCTTCTATTTTAAAATGCCAAAATGTCACATACACTATGCTTTGTAAGTATATTTTCCTCTGTCTAAACAGATGTAGCTCTGTTATCTAGAGATAACTACGCTCCATATGACATGTCGGTTTATTCTTTCTGCATTTCTTACTTTTCCTTGAGCATTTTCCTGGGTGGCAGACGCTGCATGTGAACCCTGTACATTACAGGGAATGTGGTGTGATGGTGCATGGACCACTACTTGGGAAGTTTAGGCCTCACCTCAGTGCAGTGCACACCTTTAAGACACTTGTGTGGGGTGGTTCCTCGTATGCTGGCTGTGCCACCTTGGCTGTGGACTCTCCCTGCTGTTGATGCTGAATCTTCATCCCTGCTGCTGCCGCCTGTAGCACCTGCTGGGGCTTCTGTTCTGGGCTCTGCAGGGGCCCACAGTAAACCGCTGCTGAGGACCTCAGGTGCCACTTTGATTGTGGTTCTGCTCTTCTTGGTTCTGTCTGTGAGACAGCAGAGCGCCTGGAGATCTGTTTTGAGTTGTCTGAACTCGGTGAATACAGTTAGTAAGAAGCTGACCAGGGTCACCATCCTGTAAGTGAGCTTATTTACTGTTGCAGACATGAAAACCTTTTGTCATATGTGGCCTGCCTGCTTGGTATGAAGGCTCATTGGGTCAGTTTGTGACAGTTTGGTGTCAAAGATTACAAAAGCAGCACAAATCAGCCTGTGGGTGTGTTTCTCTGTACATTTTTCACTTTCACTTCCTTGTCCCTTGTACAGTTTCAGTGGTCAATAGTTCCCTTAAAAGTCTGTTTCTGAAGTAGAGCTATACCTTTTCATAAAAATGAAGAGGAGGTGATGAAAGGGAAGTTGAAATAAAAGAAATGCATATCTTGATATTTCAAAGGAATTAGAGATTGGGGTAATGTCTGCAAAAATTTTGAAACTTAAGAGTGGTCGGCACAAGCAAATATTTAAAGATGTGGACAAAATTTAAAAATAATTGTTTATAGTCTTTCTTTTGCTTAAATAAGCATAGCTGCAACAACTGAGTGTCCTGGGTTCAGCTGTAACAGTTATTTTTCTCATTCTTAGTAGCCAGTGCAATGCTCTGTTTTCAACTTGATTCTTAGAGCAGTGACACTGGAATAGACTGGGGCCCTCTGGACTTCGATTAAATGTGTGAAAACAGTTTTAAGGGATTTTAGGCTATTTCTTGTCTGGATGTTGTGTGTCGCAATATTTATAACCCAAAGTAGATGTTGCATGTACGTATATATACTCTTTGGTAAAATCAGCACAAAGTAGCTGGATATGTGTACAATATAAGCAGCAAAACCTTGGACAGGTTGGTTGGGTTTCTGTTTGCTTTGGCATTGTTTAACAGTTTTGATGAAGTTCCTTAACAAACCTGTAATTTTGGGGAATGTGCCAGAGGACTAAGGAAACATCTTTACTTACATCGGTATTTAAAAATGCTGCTTGGAATAACCCGTTTAACTTCAGGTCTAGCTTTCATCCCAGGCAAAATGAAAGGCTAATTGAATATAAGCTTGCATATCTGAAAGTTCATCTTTTTTTCCCCAACTATAAGTTGGTCTAATAAATTATGCTATCATTTCCTACAAACCAAACCTTTTGTAATTTATGTCATTCAGCATAGTTTTTGGTCACAGTCAACAAATGTGATAGAGTGCTTTGATGAAATTAAATGCATTTGATAAGAGAACTAAAGCAGGTGTACAATTTTGGGGTTATAAAATTTACCTCTGTACAGTGTTTGACACTGCATATCTTTACTTTTGTATAATGCTGATCTGTAGTTTAGCATTCCTCCATTCAGTAAAGAATAATAATAGAAGAATTGAAAGGCAATGGAAATTTGGGACTTCTGGTGTAGTATGGTAGTCATAAGGAAAACCTTATCTTTGTTAATGCTAAGCTTATGCAGTAGACATAGACTAAGTTCTTTCTCTGTGGAGGTATTTAATGTTGTCAACAGTACTGCATCATGAACATCAAGGCAGATGGAGGTTGGTCCTTGATAAAGGCACACCTGTAATTCTTAATTACAGTAGTATATCTAATGGGAAAAGAAGTATGATTCTTCTAACTCTAATTAAAAAAAAAAAAAGGATGCAGAGAAATAAATAATTTTAACCTGGCATCTCTGTAGTTTCTTTATCAGAAAATATTAAAATACACTCAGAGTTTCCAGAAAACATGTTGTCAGACATCAAGATCACCCAATTTACTTTTTCTTCCCAAATACGGAAATTAAGTTTAGTTCCAGTTGGGTTAATGTGTTCCACCATTCACTCATGTGCAAAAACTATTAGAATTTTGTTAAGGTAAGGTCCAAGAGTGGAAGTTATTTATAGTCTTTATTCTTAATATGTTAAAATAGTTTTGAAATTTAATCTGTAATTTAAAATAGACTCTGGTCTTGGAAGCAGGAAAGAATTATTGGAAAGTCTTGTAAAAGAAGTGAAATATATTTTAGTGGTCTCCAGAATGGTAATGAAAACCTGAGATCATCTTTTTTGGAGTGAGGTTTATAAAGCGTCTTCTATGTGGCTGGATTCCACTGATCATGATCCCCTGCAACAGCAATGAAAGCAAGTGAGGTTTAGCTGCATAATTTTTCCTGTGGAACTGACAGGTTTCTGTAGGAATACGGGTACTAGAGAAGGTTGTGGGTTTTGTGTAGCATGTAGATCGGTTATTATTAAAAAAAAAAAAGGTACTATCTTTTCCTTATAATTGCTGCTGTAGATAGGAAGCTAAGAAGTAGGAGTCATACACAGAAGAAATTCTTCCACCCATTTTATCCAAATATTTAGACCTCTAGAGTCATGATTCTAAATTCAGCAAGTTAGGCAGGACTAGGTAACAGTATGCTTTGTCGTGGGTTACATAATGGCTACCTGTATAGCTGCTAAAAGTCAGTAACATGAAGAACATAAAAGCAAGATTATTTTGGGTTTGTCCTTGAAATGTGGATCAAAGTTTATGTTCATTGTAGAAGTGAGTCATTGCAAGAATGAAAAAAGCAATGAAGGGCATCTTTACTTTCTCTTAAGTGTTCGTGTGGGTTAAGTATTGTAAAATCAGTTTTGCCATCTGGGGAGAAGGAAATAAATTAAAGCAAACAGCTGGTAAATAAATCCTTATAGTGTTTCAGTCAGTGAAGAAGAGATGGGAAGAAAGATTTCCCGCAGAGTTTTCATCATAGCACTAATGGCCAAAATTTTTTTCTGTGTCTTGGGCTAATTTTCATAGTTTTTACCTTTGAAGTACCTTTTTTAAAATCAGCACAATCTCTTCTTGTAAGTGTTGATTTTGTGTTTTTTTTAGGTTAGGAAAGTAAAGGTTTTTTGTGGGTCCTGAAAGTGCTTTCCGAGTGCAGTCCCGTTCATTTAACCTATAACTCTGTCTCTTTCCTAATAATAAATATGTGCATTATAATTTTTGTGACTGTTTATGGCTCTCCCTGCAATTTTACATATCCCTGCATGAAGCAGTCAATGTCTGCCAAACATGATTTTCAGTACTGATACACACAAAGTTTTTTTGTGGTCCTTTGTTTAGAAACAATATTTATCGAACAATATTTGTTGTGGCATTGTCTTCTAGCTGTATTTTAAAGATGCAAAATAGTAAAAATCTCAGTTCCTCAAATATGAAGGCTTTTAACATAGATCTCTTGGCTTCTTTATCTTTTTCCTTCATATTAAAAGAAAATCTGAAAGGAGATTGTACCTGAACAAATTTAACACCATCTCCATGACAACCAGCTAATTAATCGCTATCGCTCTGGCTTTGGTCCTCTTCAGTGAACTGATAATCCTTAGCTTTATTTTATATCTTCTGCATTTGCTATGAAGGTCATTTATTTAGTGACAGTATTTCTTTGGGAAAAGCAGCCTTTTAATACAAGCAACAACTTTCTTTAAAAACAACTCAGTCTTACCTGTAGTTTCCTCTCAGTTTTGATGCTGCACAGTAGTGGGGAGTTTCTGAGGTTTGTTTGTTTGTTTGTGTGGGGGTTTTGTGGTTTGTCTTTTTTGGTTGTTGTGGGGTTTTTGGTTTTGGGATGGGATGGGGGTTTTGTAGTTCTGTTGTTGTGGCATTTATTTTTTTTTTTTTTCTTTTCCTAATATTTCCATTTTTTTTTCATTTGGACATAAGGGCTCATTTCACATATTGTGACTGTGAGCACATTGCAGTACAGGTGTTCCCAAACTAACCGGTGATCGAAGTGATCTAAGTAATGTAGGAAGTAAAGAAATGTATCCCCAGTAGTATGATGTTTAGAGTGGGCTAAGAGCTCAGGTAGTTATTTTGCTGTTTAGGACACGTTTTGCATGTCTGAGACTACCACTGCATTGCTTGTGCTTGCTCATGTAAAGTCGTCACTACACTATCCTTCAGTCAGAGTTTCTGTAATGTTAGAGGTACTTTGAATCAATCAAATTACTTGCCACAGCTACTGCATCATTTTTTGACATTTATAAATCTGTTTAGGAGTTCTGGTAGTTGCATTACTGTTGCAAGTAATTGCAGCCCTTCCCGTATGATAACTTTCCAGCCTGTGAACTGTAATGTCTGTAGATAGTCAGACCAATTACCCATAAAGCTCAATATGCTCTTTCCTACTGGCCTCTCATAGCAGATACCTTTGACAGACTGTAGGGACAGGGATGAGCCTGGTGCAGAATATTTTCCCCTGCACGTTTTCCCAGTCTTCAACTCTCTGTGGCTAAAAGAGTTCAAGGCTAGTAAGCAGTAAAAAGAAGGAAAGCTGATGCTAGGAAAGAAGAGTAATTCTCTATCCTGAACATTTCTTGTATTTTAAAGTTTTAATTGTCATTCTGGAGGACTGTTCACTGCCTCTTACAGATTAAATATATTTGTACATACAAATTTATACATATTATGTGCTTGCTAGTGAAGGAGAGTGAAAATAACTGAGTATATCCCTTACTCCTGCAGTCTCCTTTTCAGTGGCATGTGTTTAGTTGCAGTCTTTCTGTTTTCTTGTCTAGTGGATGTATTAATTATTTGAAGTTATTTTATATATTTACTATTTGGGTGCAGACAGTTTGTGGGTCACCTCAATTATCACATGTAATTTAATAGTACTTACGACAGATGGATGTTGATGTTCAAGTGTAGTTATTGAAGATTATTATAGTACATTAAAAGGCTTGCTAAGAGATTTATGTCAAAGCAGTAGAAAAATCTGTTTTGAGTGAATGTTTTACATATTGTTGAAAGTACAGAAATACATATAGCATGTTGTTATGCTGGTTTAAGGTGTACAAAAAAATATGGCAACTCCCATATTTTCTTTCTTAGTAGCAAAAGAGATTCAGAAGGGCAAGATGTACTCAGAGAGGCTGGAAATAATTTTAGGTAGATTCCTTCATAAGCTGATTTTTTTTTTAATCACTTTGTGGGCCTACAGAATTTACAACTGAAGAGAATAGATACGGATATTTTACATAATAAATGACTGGAGAAACAGATCTAAGCTGATGCTTAGTACTTGAGACTTACATGAAGTGAAGTGGCAATGGGGAACTTGCACCAAAACTGAACTGGGAGATGAGTTAGGCTGCGAAAGTGACCTTGAAGATGGGAGTCATCTTCTTTGTGGTGCTAGATTGTGTCTATTCTGAATCATTGTCTTTCAGCTACTTTGTATATTGTGCTTCATCTGGATTTAGAATAACATGTTAATGATTTCTTTTTTCTTTCCCTGTTTTTTTTTTTTGCCTTTTTTTTTTGTTTGTTTGTTTTTTTTGTTCTATTTGTTTGCTTTGTTTGTACATGACATGCTACTCAACTGGTACATATGAAGATTGCTGTGTTCACTGTATCCTGGCTTGCTTGTTCTGTGAATTTCTCACCCTCTGTAACATTGTTCTCGGACAAGCGTCCTGTGGCATCTGCACATCGGAGGCCTGCTGCTGCTGCTGTGGGGACGAGATGGGAGATGACTGTAACTGCCCATGTGATATGGACTGTGGCATAATGGATGCATGTTGTGAATCTTCAGATTGCTTAGAGATTTGCATGGAATGCTGTGGGATCTGCTTCCCGTCATGAAATATTTATCCCTTTGTATTTTATTCTGTATAAAACTGGAGAGCTTTTCTTTAAATACATTTGAAGAAAGACAAGGTAAGATTTTCACACAGCGATCTGGTATTGCACTGTTAATTCCCTATGTATAAATTTTATTTTTTTTTTTAAACCAGTCCTCAAATCTGTATTCTAACACAAATTGTATAGTTTTGTATGTGAAACTCAAGCTACATTCCATCTTCCTTTTGGCTTTGCAAATGGAAGACTTTATTGAAACCGAATTATAGGACTGATACCACAGGCTGCATGAGAGCAAAACTGCCATTTGAATAAAATGACAGATTTTAGTCAGAGAAAAGATTACAGGGCAAAGACTTAAGTATTTGCCTTTACCTAGTTTAATGTTTAAGTGCTGAAAGGCCTCCATGCATAACATGCCTTTACAGGCATTCTGAAAAGCAAAATAACTTTATTTCAATCTCTTTGGGTTGAAATCAACTTTGCTCTCTTGTTTTAAACTTAATCCGGAAGTCAGCAACAGAAATCTACTGTTGCTTTTGATACAGTGGTCACATTGGCAATATTTCTTTTGTTTTGAATATCTCAGTATTGATACTATGGGAAGATTTGGCAAACTAAAGTTAATGTAAGTTTTGCCATGGTCTACAATAACAAGATTTCGGTGTTATAAATCATGACAGAACAGAGAACTTACTTTTTTATTCACTACTAATATTACTTGAAATGCTTCTTTTTAGAAAGAGACTTCGTAAATCTGTATAGATGTGAAATATATCCTTAGGCTAACAGACTAACTAATAGACTAACAAGTCGTCAAGTTTTGGCTATTAAAAGGAAATTATATAAGATCCTTTCCAACCCTAACTATTCTATGATTCTATGATTATCAGAATTTAACTCAAGAATCTAAGCCCGTTAGTAGCCCTGTCAGTGTTTGGGGCATTAGAGCCAGTCACATAATGTAGTATTTATTTCTTCACTGTTCGAGAAAGATCAACGGAGGATGGCAGAATTTAAATGGGGTATAAAGATCATATTAAAACTGACATGATCAAGAAATTCTGTCACTGAACATAAAAAGCAAATGCAAAAAATGTTTATTCTCAGATATGTTTTAAGTGTTATGTTAAAATAACTGTAAAAAGAATTAAATCTAAAAAATGTATGATATACTTTAAAAAGGAAAGGATTGGGATTTAAAATGTTTGAAAAATGCAGTTAGGATCTGATAGCAACTTTTTCCCTATATGAGTAAAGTTTTCTGTGAAAAATCTCTCCTTGTCATTCTAATTGAGAAAAGAACTTGGTCCAACACAGAAAGAGGTTTATGTTATTCCCAGATTTAGGGAATAATGGTACCATTTTCTTTACCACTTGCTAGTTTCTTACATCCATGTCTGTAGCTCATCAATTTTTCACTGTAAATCACCTATACATCTTGATCTCACATACTTAAACTTTCCTGTCTACACTCCAGATGTCCCATTTGTAGATTGTTGGATCTCATAGATTTAGGCCTTGTTACAAGAGTCATCAAGAGCCAATAGCATATTTCTGTAGAGTGATTTGACCATTAATGTCTCTTTCCGCTGTAGTGAATTCAGTTTATGCAAATGTGACAAGCTAAAGATCACAGGAGCGTGAAGCTAAGTCAACAAATGGTCTGGTATGAACCAAGGCTTCTCTCCCTGTGAACACTGACTAGTAGTGCCTACTACTGCAAGTTATCACTGAAGGTAACATAGCCAAATCCTCAACTATACTAGGGAGCTGGGAGGTATTACATTTTACCTTATCATCTGCTATATTGTGATGTATTCTCATACAATGCAGACTTACTTAGAGGGTTTCTTACCTGTTTTTTCATAGTTACTACAAGAATTGATTCTTACCATGGTGTTTTGGTTCAGTTTTTTTGTTTGTTTTGTTTTGTTTTTCATATATTGGGCCAGATTCAGATCTGTGTTGCATAAACTAAGTGCATTTTCGTTAATGTCAGAATTCTCCATTGGTCTAGCTCCAGCTAAGAGAGCACAAAGATATTATGGTAATAGGCAGGCTAATAAGGAATCATATAGTTAAATTGATAAATTCCCTGAGCTCAGAATCAGGCCCACAGGGCTCAATTATGACTCCTAAAAGTCTGAGCCACACTGGGAAGGAGGAAGAGGTGCCTTGGTTGAGTGGCAGTGCCTGGAGGCATTTTGCCTTTGTAAGGCATAATGCCTCTGGGGAAATTGGGGGCATCACAGTGAGCACTGGGACTTGATGCACCTTGGAAAAAGTGTAGACGGTGCTTCACCCAATGTAGTTCTGTGGTTGACACCGTGGTGGTGGGGAGATGCTCTCTGGGGCTAGGCAGCAGCATAAACTGTCCTTCCTTGTGTCCTTCTGGTCATGGAGAGATGAATTATGGCTGTCCAATAGTGCTTTTGAGGATGGGGAAGAAGATTTCCTGTCCTGCTCCGATGTCCGTGCCCTGCCAGAGCAGTTCCAGATTTGTGCTTGGAAAACTGCACAGTTGCATCAAGGTTTTAATGAATACCAGATGCTAATAAAAAATACTTTTACCACAGAAAGATACAGTTAAAAAAAAATGAAAATGCCTATCTGTGTAAAAGTTTATACAATTTGCCCTGCACAAACCCTTGTTTCTACTGACAGGAATTCAGAGGGTTCTTTGATCTATTGAAATTATGAAAACCTTGGAAATGTCTTTACCATTAAGCTTTTGCTTCCAGTACCTTTAAAATACAAAGAATAATTACAAAAACTTTATTGATGCCTATATGTGTATGTGTACATTCTCACACACATGCACACACGCATATGCAGATATAATACTTCTTAATCCCACTTCATTTGTGAAATACTGGGAAGTGAAAATAGTGTTGTTTAACCCTCATAGTGAATAGAAGTATCAAAGTATTACAGACAATTGAAAAAAAATTAAAAATTGTGCAATTTCTTTGACATTTAAATGTAGTCTGCTACTGTTTGTCATAGAGATATTAGCACTTTTGTAAAATGTATCTTTGTAGCAGAGAATATTAGTATGTAGTTTAAGTAATTCCTTTCTATATTTATATTCTTAAATGCTGTTTTGTGATTTTTCACTCTATAGGCAATCTTGTAAGCACCTTGTGTAATTAAATCAAGCAGAATTAGAAGGAGTCAAATGTGAAATATAGTTTAAATAAAATTAAAATATCAGAACTTAACTGTCTATTTTATAATAGTTCTTGTGAACTTGTACAGTGTTTCAGTAAATAGTTCTGCAAACTGGCCCATTTGAAAAAGATGGTAACTTGCTATTTGTATTTTGTATCAACTGGATGTGCTATTCTCAAACACTATTTTGAAATAAAGATCTTTATTTTGAAACTTTGAGAGAACTTCTAGTCTTGCCCTGTTACTTTTCTGAATTATAATTTCATGTCTTATTTGTGATTTCTTTTTTTCCTGTTGCAAAATTTCCTGGAGGCTTTGGCCTTTGAGTGGTTTGCACAGAGGATGAGCCAGTGTACATGAGTTGTCTTAGAGGTGGAGCCAAGTCAGGCACTAGAAGCTGTGTTAGCAGGAATCTCCAATAGTAAAATACTTAGTAAAAGGGCAGAGTCATTCCTTAGTGAAGTTGTGCTAGTAAAATGAAATTCCAGCAATGTTTATTATTTACCAAAACGAGTATTTTTTTAATACATCTGCAACAACAGTGTTCAGTTTACTAAAAACAAGCTGAACAGCATTGTAGTCAGTATAGCAGTAGACCTGTTAATGTCTAATGGCCTATGTGGCCTATGAAATGTAGGCTCACACACAGTACCACCATTTTAAAGTAAGGTTTGTTTTTAAAATTGGCCAGTTTAAACACAGTTTTTGGGCTGTTTCAACTGTGATTTAAGCAAAAGGTTGGTTTGGTTTTTTTTTTTCCCTGTTGGTTTAAGCCATGTGTGAATATTCTTATGCTACTTTAAAGCTGCAGAAACTGCATGTCTGCAGTGTTTTGCACTAATTTTTCTGTGCCTTTTTAAAAAATTTATTGACCGTTCTACCATAACTGTATATACATGGGTGCTTATGGAGTCTAAAAACATTCTGATATGTCTCCTCTGGGCATTACAGAGGTAAGATGTTAAAACTGACAAAACTTCCGCTTGGGTGCATACCATGAAGTCTTGCCATTGAGATTGCGTGCCAAATTTATTGTGTCAGAGAACTAACAAATGCATAGGCAAATAGCACTATTTGAGACTTATATTATAGGTGTCTTAGCCAGTATCAATAATACATAATATTTCTAGAAAAAAATGGCATCTGTGAAGAAGGATCAGGAACATTTGGGAGCTTTTGGAATAAATAACGACTCTATTTCAGCCATACTACTTGTGTTAAGAACTGTTTGTTTGGTGAATCACTGTTTTTCTAATCTTCTAAATGAGAAGCTTTTCTGAACTTTTTTCACACTTTTTTTTTTTTTTATCTTAGTGATTGCAATAGTTGATGCATGTTCTGTGAAAGCAATTCCAACTGTTGGTGTTTTTTGCAGCGAAGTTCCTTTTGTTACCAGTCTTGTAACTTTCTGAAAGGTACCACATGTATTGTAGAATGAGTCACGTATCTGAAATCTTACTCTTGGTCCCAAACTTAGATTAGATAAATATCTCTCTGGTATCTTCTCTCTGTCCTTCTCGTTGTCTATATATGAGTGTATACACCATGTGTTGAAAGACTTAAGGTAGTGAAAATGTTGACAGTAGTAACTCTAGAGTCCTGCTGACATTAATCTTTATTTCCTATCTCATAACCCTTCTGCCAGTTCTTACCACTTCTAAAGAGAGCAAGGGAACTTAACTCGATTTTAGCATCAGGAGATTGAAAGAAGTTCTATCAAAATAATACTCTGCACCCACTTCCATGATGCACTTGAATCTGAAGTTGATTGATTGTACAAAATTCAACCTCCTCATAAGCACTTGCTTATGCTATTTATCAGTGATGTGGTGCTAGTGACTTAAAAGGATGGCCTTTCTCTTCTTTACAAGTCTTTGATATGATGGGCTATTTCTACGATATTTGGAAAGAACTTTCTCTGAATTACCATTCTGCAAAGCAGGCATATGTTGAGTTTGATTAGGTGATCTTAATCTCTATATGGTTTTAGTATATCAGTTCGCCTCACTTAAAATTTAATTTAATAAAACACTACATACAATTCTGTTTGTCTCCTTTATGTATGTATATTATAGCAGTTGTTAGTACATTACTATTTGATACTCATAAAAATGGGATGTTAGATGAAAAAAGTGTATATCTTTTATACCTGTAATATTATCTTGCTAATTTTTATTCTGATATGCATATGCTATTTTAACTGACAAAATACTCCACTATAATTGAGGTAATTGAGGCTCTTTATATCATCTCAGTAGGCTATGTAATTGGTGCCCAAGCACTATACAATTCCTCTTCAATCAGTGGTGTAGGCTTCTGCAATTTGTCTCATCTCCAAGTTGCACGAAGTGACCACACTGTGAATGCACTGCACTCCAACTTGTGTTTCAAGTGGAACACAAACTCCGAAGTGTTTCACATTATAGTATTTTTCCACAGTGCCTACCTTTGTGTTTCTTTAGCTTTATCACAAGGTGGTTTGTTTGTTTAGTTGAGTTTCTTTAAAATGTTTGGTGTTCAAAGGGCTTTCATCATGGACGTCTAGAGTAATACAAAGATGTATCTTACACTGCAAGTTATTTCTCCATCTTTTCTGTGTTTACTGCTATATGCAGCTCCTAGTCAAACAGACTTGTGAAAGTGATACCTCTGGAACTTTAGAATATATCTAAGTAACTGTATTACAACAGTGGTTTATATTTGAATATATGCAGTTCAAAATACATTAATTCTGTCTTGATCATTCAAATAAAAACCTCAAAATTTCTGTTGAGATGGACTCTGCAGAGTCTTGGAAACTGGCAGTCTTCAAAATAGTTCTACTCACAAGAATAAGACTGGTACATTAGTTTAATATGTTTTACAGTGGCATATATATTTTGCTAGTTCTGCATCCTCTGCTACTGATAAGAACAAGCTGGGAAAAAGAAATGTATTACACAACATGAATTTGCTTTTCTCCCTAGGAAACACAGCTCCATTTGTCTGTTTCCTCATGTGAGGAGGAGACGCCTTGATTACATATTTAATGTAGACTAACAGCAGTGGTTCAGAATCCCCGACAACTTCAAGGTCATTACAAGTAGCGTGTGAAGGATAAAGGGAAATACGGTGCAAGGATTCCATTACTGTTGACAACTGCTGTCTCTGCATCAGTAATCTGCTTTGCCGCTACCAAGTTTTCATGGGGTTAAGTTTTAAGAAAATTAAGGTATCCATGACTGAAATTTTATATTCAGTCTTGGTTTTTCAGAAAGCATAATTAAACATATTTACACAATTACATTTTAGTAAACTATTATTCCAGTTTAACACATATTCTGGTAAAAGTATATTAAACAGCAATCCAAAAGCAATTTAGCTGCTGAAAGCAGTATTTTCAGTCTAATTATTCGCAAATTAATGAATAAAATTAAATTCCAATCACTAAAAAATTAAGCAGTGGTGAGAATCAGAACTACAGATTAGTTAAAGCTATGCAATGCATAACAGAATTAAAGCTTTCTTTTATTCAAATTCAATGCTTAAAAAAGAACAAATCCATCATCTTGAAATTTGACTTGTAGCTTGACATTAAAAATAATATGAGTAGAATTTTCAGTGGGGTAAGCACAAAACTAGTTCAAGTAGTGTCACTCTCAATTAATGTACTCAGGTGGTGTGCCCATTAAAATTCCCACTTGTGGGTTCAGCTCTCTATGCAAATGGGGTCATTACCTGGAGAATTTAATTGGGTATGACACTGGGAGTAGGAATTTTCCTTTCAAAATAAACCTACTTGCACACATTTTCACTAGAAATTTGATTGTTGCATATACTTCATATTGTTTGGCTCTATAAATATTTACCAAAATTGAGAATGTCTTCACTTACTTATTTTTTTAGAAATGATTCATAATGCATCAAAATGACATTTAAATTGTTCCTTGTATTGCGTATGCAAGTTTTGTTACAAAAACCTGTGGTGAAAATGTATGTTTTGGTGTTAAAATTATATTTTCAAGTTTCAGTTCCTTTTTAAGCTGATACTAATTTTTATAGTATCTGAAACCAGAACTGTAGTATTTTTGTGGTAAATATACATGTAAATGAAAAAAAATGGCTATATTATAATGAACTTGTATCTCACATTCTGTTTGGAAAGGACAGAAACATACTGTGTTTCTGATTAATGTGAACTTCCAAATTTTTTTGAAATTATTTTGCAGAATCATTTGCATAAATAAGTTTAATACTGAAAGATATTAATTCCAAAATGCATAAACAAATATTATGGCAACACAAGTACATTGTTGGGAGGAACTTCTAGAGAACTTCTAGTTCAGCAGTCTAAGCTCCAATAGTGTCTAAAAGCATATTCTTGAAAGCCTACAATGAAGGGGATTTGGGACCCTATCTAGAGATAGTCTGCACTAGTGCTCTAGTAGTCTTACAGATAGATTTTTTTTTTTCTAACACCCCTTTTAATCTTATTCTCATTTCTACAAGACCGATGTATTCCCAGTGGATGTGTAGGACAGTCACCATTCCCTTGTCATGACTTTTCATAGCAAAACCTTTCATACAGATTGTGTAGTCCTACCTAGTTTTGTCTTACTTAGTCCAAAGGAATCCAGCCCAATTTCTTCAACCTGTCTTCTTCAGTATGACATTCATTTCAGCCATTATAGACTGTGAGCCATGCTTCTCATTTTAAAGTATCACAAGACTGAGGAAATAACTTGTGAAGCAACTTTCTCTGCTAATGAGAAATGTAGGTGTTGGACTTTGTAGAGGAAACAGTCCAAAGAATCAACATTATGATCTCCTATATAAACACTTGAAAGATTTTAATGGGATTTGTACAACACTTTTTAAAATTTCTGGGTTGGAGAACCACAGTGTTGTCTTAACAAACAAACACACAAAATAAATCTACCATGTTATTAACACTTATCTCCATTTGTTACTTACGTATTTTTACTCTGTCTCAGCTTTTGGCTTCTTGCCACTTTTGTTCGGAACTCTGTTTACTAATCCAGTGTCCTCTGTGTTTTCACTAAAACTTCCTGTCCAGTTATATTTTTTCTCATTGCTTCTTTGATGCCTGTGTCGATAAATACGTATTAATAAATATGTTTTTCTCTCTAGTGAAAAAATCCACCACAAACAAACAACAACAAAAAACCATAAAACCCAAGGGCCTGCACAAGTGGGGCATTTTGCTTATTGAACTTCCCTGAAATTTTTGTTAGCCTTATAATATGGTTTTAAGACCTAGAGCAAGAGGAGATTTTGACTGTATTTCTAAAGGTTGATGCTACCTTATTACTCTTCAATCTAGAAGTATTTCTGGCAGAATTTTTAGATGAATCAGTAGTTGATGGAGCAGTAAATTAAATATGTCCCTTGTTAACAGGAGCTTATTTAGAGCAATCTGGATCTTGTAGGATGGACCTCTTGTAAGGGAATATTTTTCCATGCTGTGAAATGGAAAGGAAATACTTAGAGTTTACTTCATAGAAAAAGGATTAATTATAAACACTTTGAAAAGACTTGAGAATTATGATGAAGAATGTACTGAACAATAGTTTTTAGCAGAATTACTGTGGCCTTTCAGCCTTTCATGGTGACCTTTTGATTTTTAAATAGATACGCAGTGAGTGGAAGGAGGGGAGAGTCTGTACTTAGGAAACCAATTTCAGAAGACTGCTTTCAGAATTTCTTGTTTTGAAAAACAGAAATAGTCCAAAACACAACCACAGAAATTACATAGAGATGTAAAATTGCTTTTGAAAGTGAGAACTGTAGAGCTTGTTCTACTCAAGTATATCCAGCAGAAGACTGAGGTGTGATTTCATCGCACTGTACCAGTAATTTCACAGACACAAATTATAGTGTTCTGAAGCACCAGACAGATGCAGAAAGAGCTAAAATCTAAAGCTGAACAAAAATTCATGTCTATTTTTTTTTGCCCAAATGTAACTGTGAGGATAGTAATGAGTACACCAAAGTACCAAACCAGCATTTGATTATCGACCTCCTGATAGCCTTAGCTCACAACTGAATGCTTTTCTGCCTACCCTTCAAAGGCTGTGGCTATATGCATACATACATATATATAGCATGTATAGAAAAAAATTAATAAATATATACAATACATAGAAAATATATATAATTGCTAAACATTGTATTGGATAGAATTTTACTTCCTTTCATATTAGTGAAGTTAGATGAGATGGTGAAGTAATACCTTATGGTTTTGTTGTCTGACAGCAGTAATAAACAATTTTAATTGTTTGAGGTTTTTAAAATTCTTATTTCTGTCAAACATTAAAAAAAAATAGAAGGAAATGTTTTTGAAGGAAAATTTTCATTGGCAGAGTATCTCTATATATTCTAGGTATATAAGAAAAGTAACAGTATTCTGTACTATTTTTATCACCTGAGAGATTATCTAATGAGGAAGTGACGTTTCCTGATCTGCGTTCTGCAAGTAGAATACATACATCAGACAATGCAGGGGCAGGTCTCCTGGGTCTACAAGGTGGATTACTCCTGTAACAGATTCCAACATCTCTGTGGGTTGGGGTTTTATTTGGTGGGGTCTTTTCTTTCTTTCTTCCCTTCCCCTTACTGGTGGGAGCATGAGAAGTATCACCATGTATGTCTAATCCATTGAAATAGACTTAGAATCATAGAATAGTTAGGGGTTAGAACATCATCTAGTTCTAACTCCCCTGCCATGGGCAGAGACACCTCACCCCAGGCTGTGTCGGACTTGACTAAAACGATGCTTTTTCTTTGCTAGTGCAGGTTCTCCAAAACACAAAGGTGTATGTCCTCTCTCATGGTAGCTCTCTGGGTTAATGTGACAGTTATGGATGTTTCCCATACCAACATTCAGATATGGTAAATGTAGGTTATAGTTCTGGACTAGTAATTCAAATAAAGATTAATTTCTATTGTAAAAATGTAAAAACCATTAAATGTTAATTTCAAGGGAAAAGCTAAATTGAGGTTCTTAAGAAAATACTTTAAATTAGATGAATTACCTGTAAAACAAACATCATACATAAAAAGTGAATTTACTTAGTATAAAACAGTTAATAAAATGGGCTGTGAAATGAACATGAGCAGCAGTGTTATGAAAAATAGTCCACTCACACTGAAATAAAGCAGGAAAGTTCATCTATGATATAGAAGTTTATGGAAAATGTACAAAACAGGATGCATTTCAGTGTATTAAACAAAGGATGACTGGGGCTTGTGTATTGTGAGCTGTCAGGAGGCTCATCATAACCATTACAGATCTACTCTGAAATATTAAAAGAACAAAAATATAGAGCTGTAAGGTCCAGTTCCTCTGGGCTGGGGGAAAGAATTGGATACTGACGTTTTTTAGTATGCTATCCTTTCCCATGCTGCAATGCAGGAAATTATAGAGCAGGTGGAAAGGTCAGGCCTGTGTAGAGCCTTTACTGCACATTTCTCTTCCCTACTCCTTAGTTAGAGGCTAATGCAATGCCGTGTTACATAGATTCAGCAGTAGTTTTGCATTCCCCTACTCCAGGAGAAATTTAACTCACAAACTATACCATTTGGTTTGCTTGTTTATTTCCCTCAGGCTACTCCTTCATGTGCTTCTGTGGTGTACTTGAGGGAGTCAAATGATAAAATGAAAACTGAACCCTGTGGAAATCATAAGTAGTTTGTTAGACTATATTGTGTGACATATGGGTATTTCTCTAATGACAGAAATGAATTTTCCCCTTCTTGGACTGTTTTCCAGAGAGAAGAGGGCTTAATAATCTGCTGTGATGTATATACTTGCATGCATGCTTATCCGTTTTCTTATTCCCTGCTAGTAACTTTTAGACCTGTTGTTCCCATTTATGCCATAAGAAAAATGAGAGCAATTAAAAAAAAGAAAAACCTAACAGAGGAGATTGAGGCTATTACCTCACTGAGGGGGCGCTTGCCGAATTTTCTCAGGTCTTATAAGCTGTCAGAGAATCCACAGAAGGGAAACTTACTGAAAATGTTTAATTGTGGAAAAACCTATTGTTGAAATTCACACTTTGTTAAATGCAAGGGAATCAAAGCTGAGAGACTGAAATCACACAAATAAAAATTAATTCTGCTCATGAAACAATTTTGTGTGTTATAAGCTTGACTTCTGTAAACAGTAATAGTTTAAATTGCTTTCAAAATAGTTGCTACTTCTTTGTCTCCTGTTTTCTAATGTTTGCTTTCGAAAAAGTGATGGTGTTCCCTTTTAATGATTATGGGTTTTCCCCACCAAATAGCTTTCTAAATCTGTTGTTCCAGGGTAGCCTTCAGGAAGAAAACTAAAAATGACTGAAAAAAGTAATTTGTTATTGGCTAAGAAAAAAGTTTGAGGGGTTAAGAAAGACAACATGTTTTTATTAGTGAATACATTTGTTTATTTTCTTTTTAACAATAACAACTTTTGACTCAAGACTAAATTTTTAAAGTTTTAATTCCATATGATATACTGAAATAACTTCTTGCAATAAAAAATTTCTAATAATAAAAGAAAAATATATACTGCATAATTACACTCCCTGTTAGCATTAATAAATATTATATCTGTAATTTTTACAAATAGAAGTAACATTGTGGTTGTCACATTTTACTGTACACATAGCTTGATTGTTGGAGAGTAGGTATCTGACAGAAACATTTCAGTTTAACATGATGAATTTACTGTATCCCCATCAGAAATCACATAACAATGCCAAAGTATCTCTTTGAATATAGGTTGAAAAACAGAAATAAGTGTTTGATGAAAGTTTTCAAGTTCTCTCAAAATCCAGTCATTACTGGTTTTACAGCTGGGCACATAGGAATGCTGCTGCTCCATGGGGGATTCTTGGGAAGTGAACATTACTTACTTAATCAGGGTAGTGAAAAGCAGATTCTGTTGACTGTAGGTGCCCTGAGTAGTCTATCAGCACCCCAGTGAGGATGCTGGCGCACAAAGTGCCGGCAATTTGCACAGAAGTGTAAAAAGACTTTTTGAAGCCTTTTTTTAAAATTAAAATGGGAAAGGCACAATTTGTTTGGAGTGTCTGTGCTAACTGTATGTCCAATGCTTGATGTTTTGCTAATGATGTATGAATCACTCTATGTGGTGCTGCTTGGGTTGATGTGCTTGTTGAAGCCTTGTGTATGAATTATTTGGGCCCAATTCTGAGCGCAGATAAACAATAGAGGAGAAAATCAGAGAAAGCACATGCTGTCTGGAGGCGTAAACGTAATTCTCTAGGATCCTGACATTTCAAGAAATAGTATATCAGGAAAGGTAAGTACTCCTGCATCTTTAGTAAAAGATTCTTCAGTGTTGTATGTGGTTTAAATAAATGTAGGATATCTCACTTTTTTCTCAGGTTAGATCTTTTTGTATTTTCAATAGAGGGCAAAGGTGTTCTAGCATATTTCAAATAGAAGATAAGATATGATCCTGGGATATAATTCAAACACCTAATTTGTATATCTTATAAAACTATTATTTATGACAGGGAATTACAAATGTGCAACTGTATCATCATAGGCCCACTGTCGGTGTGAATACTACCACAGCCTTCAGGTAAATCCTGGAAATAAGGAGGTCATATCATTACATAGTCTTCTTTAACGGCTTTTTAAACCATGCACAATGGAAGTGATTGCTCACATGTAGATACAATTAGTGTGAATGGCTATTTCCTGACATTAATACGTTAAACAACAGACATGCATTGTTTGTTCTATTATCATTTTCTATTGCTAAGCTTATTTCAAATACTGGATATCAAGGTCTGACAGTAGAGCAGCAGTCTGCTGTGGCATGGGAACTTCTGCCTTTGCTGATTTGTATAAAGAACTTCAGCTTTGAAACCAATGTTAAGGTTTGTTTTTTTTTTTTTTTTTTTTTTTTGTATTAAGGTGTTAGGGTTTTTTCCCTCCGATTGCAGGAGGAAGCTGAAACTCCCTCTTCCTTTCCCAGCTCAGGAATATGCCTGAGTGCTGGGACAGATGGTGTCAGGCAGTTGAAAACCACAAATTAAACCAAACCAACCAACCAAAAAACCCACAAACAAACAAAGCAAAACAGAAACCAAAACCAAAAGAAAACTCTCAAAACCTCCTGAGAGGTGGTAGCCTAGAAAACTGGAAACCATGTTCAAAAACAGCCACAGGGAGAATTTTTTTGTTCCTCCAGTGAGGTACATGGAAAAGCCCCTGTCCTGTGAACTTTCAATATCTACAATAACTGAATTTATCTCCACCGAATGTATTGCTATGTATCTGTAAATGTTAATATTTGTGCATGCGTATGCCTTCCTCTCTAACTAAATATTCTTTCTTGGAGTGTTTATGGTTCATATTCTACACTGTCCTGCTTCTGCGAATAACCCAATGTGCTGACAGACTGACAAGACTCCCTATTCTGCTACAGCTGAATTAGGGCCAATACACACAATGCTGCCTGACAGATTGAGTCAGCTACTCTAAGTGATTTTGCCTGTTTCAGAGTACTGGGAAACTCAAAGGGCATCAAGTCAAATTACACATTGATCGCAGTTTGCCCTGTAGCTTTTGCACACAGAAGGAATCGCACACAACATTTAGAAGATTAATGGAAGAGACTGCATCAGGGGAATATCACATGTAAGCATGGAGATGTTGGACATCTCTAGATCATAATAATGATGCAACTCTAGCCATCCAGGAAAGAACAAAATTTATTTTAATTTGTGCTTCCTAAATGAAAGACATAGACTTCATCATCCATTCCGTAGACATTGTAATTCACAACTTAGACGTACTATAATTCACGTTTGATTTGGGGATACTTTTTTTTCTTCAAATAATATGTCAGAATATCACAGATTAGAGTTGTCTAGAATTTTTATGTACAGAAATACAAATCTATATGTACTAATGTTAATGAATTGTCATATATTAGAGTATTTTGACTCATGGAGATCACTGATTTATTGCTTTATGAACAATAGCTATGTAGAGTTTGGATGGCAAACCAGTAGCTGGATACCTGAAAACACAGCATTTCTTTTCATGCTTCAGAATCACAGAGGCTGCTTCCTTAAAAAGCAGTAGCAAAAAAATAGCTTAAAAGAAAATGTCAAAAAATAAAGATTCTCCTATGAACTGTTCCAATACCTGACGTTTAAAAGACAATACAAGGTACTGTGCAACTTGCAATGATATGCCATTATTTCATTTGCAATGCTTATCCTAGCTGAGGCCTCCTCCTTCTTGTTATGCTGATCAGCAAATTTTGCACCAACTTGCTGTGTTTCTCAGGTGTGTCATAAGCATCACTAAAATAATTTTAAAAAGCCTTCATGTACTAGATCTCAGTATATTGATCAGTAGCTTATATAGAAAGTGATCAGGTTCAGCATAAATTGTGTTTCAGTTTTTCTGAATGGTCTCTGTAGTCATTTAGTCCACTAAATGATCCTGATGATTTATGATTTCTGTCTGTTGCCAGGTAGATTTCTTGCTTGTTCCACATTTTCTTCCAGTTAGTTATTTAAAGAACTGCATTTTTTTGCAATTTCATTTCTATTTCTAAAAAAACAGCCACTTTCTATTCTTGATCTCTAACACCTGGTAAACATACCAATGAAACGTGCTATCACTTCTGCAACAAGAGGCGACAACGGAAATAGAGGGATTTGTATTGTTGTGTATGTACAGACTTAAGGGTTGTTTCCTTAACACAGCAGTGTTTTGAACCCATTCTTTCTCACCAAATGCTTACAACTCCTCATGATAAATATTTCTGGAAGAATATGCTGCTCTAAACTCTTTCTAAAGCAATTTCTGTTTGTTTTCTTAGGCTGAAAGATTTTTTTTGGTTGGTTGGTTGGTTGGTTGTTTCAGTTAATTCCTTTCACAGTAGGAAATAAAAATATACAATTTTTAGTAGCTTTATTCACAAGGTATGGAGGTGCTTTGGATTCAAGGACTGATAGTCTGTTTTCTGGACTTAAAAATCTAATGTACCCATTGTTTAAGGTCAAATATCTCAATAAAATCTTTCTGTGAAGTGACTGATTAGATTTTACTTTTATCAGGCCCGTTCTGCATTTTTTTTCCCCCAGCTTTCTCAATTTCAAAAATCACAATGATGGTATTTGAGTTTTCTGGGAATTTCTGCACTGTGATGTATGTTGTGCAGAGATTTTTTTTTTCTAGTTCTGTTTCTGGGCTCCCTCTGATCTCTCTAATGTACAGTGCAGTACTGTCTTCCCTAGTCACTTCTCTTACCATTTTCTTAACTTGTCCTTCTGTTCCTTGTACAAGAGTAGCTTGTGGAGCGATGCAAGGGAATCATTCACAATAGTAGCTAAAGTGCAGAAAAACATTTCTAAAGATTCCATGGAATGAAGGGTTGTGAATATTTGTCCTTTTAAAGCTCAAAATGAGGAAAAATTAAGACCCCACCAAGCCTCCAAAAAAGCCTTCCGCCTTGACCTGACAAGCCAACACATAAATACAGAAGTTTTACCCATCATAAATGCAACATTCTTCTGTAGGAACTGCTTTACTTAGAAATTTATTAAGGTCACAGTGTGTAAACAAAAGGGCTATTGAACCAAAGCCGAGTATTTGTTGATAACTATGTATTTTAAAACTTGAACACCTTTCCTTACCCTCCATGCATGTGCCAGCAAATCACTATCTTTCATACAAAGCAAATACACAGCAGAAGTAAATTGCTCTTCTCCCTAGGAAAAAATATATCTTATTTTTGAATAAACATCCAATTGAATTGCTGATTTTGATCCTTTTGTTCAAAGTTTTTTGAAGTTTTGCTTTCCACCTCCAATCACAGTTGTGGATGCTGAAGCTTCTGTGGGCCGGGCGATCTGTCTGTAAGAGGTAGCCAGCCTAAGTGTCCATCAAAAACTGGGAAATTGTCCTAATTAGTTGATTTTACTGGTGATTTTAACAGGAATATTTGTACTATTTTGAAACCAGAGAAATTACATACGTGAGGCAGCCACATCCACCTTTTCACAGCACATGAAAAGTACCTTTCTCACAGATGGTTTAACAGTGATTTTGGTTTTGCTTTTTCCAAAGTAACGCGGCTGTGTCTCTTTCTCTAATTTGTCTTTAAGTATTTATTTCTCAGACCCCTTTATCACACTGTGAAGTGTTTTGGCCTATCTTTTTCACAGCTGTTTGTGACAATCTCTTATTGAATTGGATACCACTTGTGTTCTTGTTCTTTTCAACACAGCACAACTAGTCAGCCAGTCTTGTCAGCAGGAGTTAACTGGAACTTGGGTACTTTTCCAGTTAAACAAAAAAAAACTGTTCTTCCTGCAACCTGCATTGCAACAATGAGTAAAGAGAAGTTTGATAGACAACATTAAATAAAAACACATGGTTTCCTGCAGCTGGAGTCTTAATCTTGTGTTAGACTTCCCACAGCCAATGCTGCAAGGGGCAGCTTTTCGAAAGCTTGTGGTACTGCAATTGCAAAACTCTCAGTTAAACCTGAGTTTATGGCTGCTCATCACAAAACTACTGAACAAGAAAGAGCTTTTGCAGCTTCTTGGTTTTGGAATGCTGCTGGGAATCAGAGGAGCACAGTCCTGTTATTTTATAGGAGACTGCAGTTTCTTTACTGAAGGTAGGAAACCACTCTAGACTTTATTTAGCAGCATAGCTCTTCCATCCGTCTGTCCTTGGGTATCTTCCTTTCTGGAATTAGCTGTGTTCTGTAATAGTGGAGTTATAGCTTGTAAAAATTATGCTAATCTTGTTGTATTAACAGTTGCAAGTTTTGGTGTTCACTTCCTATGTTGTTCTTGTGGAACATGCCATAATCTAAAATTCTCATCTGAAAATGTTATGATCCTGTCACTTTTTTTTTTCTCTTGATTCACATTTCAAAGATATCTACTTCTTTTTATCGTCCTGTCTGCCTTCCCATTACAATTTTACATTATGATATTGAGGCAGTCTTTGATTGTTTTGTAGTTTGCCTAGGTCCTTGTGTAATATGTTCACTTGCTTGTCTAGTAGCATGTTCACTTGGTTGTCTAGAATGCTGCGTGTCAATGAGACAACCTGCACAAGCTTAATCTCATCTGCCTCATTTTTTTTTTTTTTTTTGAACAGCTGGCATATTTTTCTGATGTGCTTATAAATTTTCTGAGTGTTTGGCTGAGCCCTTTCTGATAATTAATATATTATTCAACAAGGATTTTTATAAATGCATTTTCTCTTTCTCTCCTTTCTTTCTCTGAAGGATAATAATTGTATAGGGTACTGTCACTACGTCTTCCCAGTTGCTCCCTAGCCCCTCCACTGACATGATTTACCACAGTGATAGAAAATTTGGTGTTTGTTACACTAGTTAGCATACAATAGTGAAAACTACTTTGCTATCATCAACAATATACACTCTCTTTAAGCACTTGTGTGAAGTTTCAGCATCTCTGTGCAAGGATTTGTAGATCTTTTGAAAATGAAAGTGTGCATGTTTTATTGGCAGAGATGAGTTAAGCTTTTTTTTTCAGTTTTGCTGAAATGAAGAAAGCTAAAAACTGAGGAACAAGTGTGCGTGGCAGAATCTGTTTCACTGTTTTTATGGGCAAACACCAAGCATTGTCTCCTCGTTGAACCTGTTAAACTGACACTTGGGGATTGAAGACTGGTAAAGTTTATTTCTGATCACAGTCTGATGATTTTGAGACTTTTTTTTTTTATCAGGAACATGAGTAAACTGAATTTGCATGTATCTCCATGAGTATTCAGAAGGAATTATGAATTACATAAATAAGAAACAACAATTCAAGCTTTCAGGAAAATATTATTTTATTTTGTTTATTCGATTTTATTATTTTCTATTTTCCTTTATTTTTTTATTTTATGGTATTGCCTTGCAAAAGAAAGGGCAGGATTTCTGGTTGCTGTGTTATACTTGGGACTACTGATGGGAAACAAGGAGCATTTAGCAAAGTTCCTGCAAGGAGAGGAAGGAGCGGAGAGAGACCTAAACTTTCATTTTAGCTGCATTCTGCATAGCCTGAAAGCCTCAGGGAAACTTGCAAGTGTTACGGTAGGTAGGCTACAATGTACTGATCCAGTCTGAAGATAACCAAAGCGCAGTTGAGGGTGGGGAGTCTTGAAACTGATTAAAAGTAATCACAGCCCTGTGGCCTGAGGCAGGCAGAAAACAGAACCGTTAATGCTGTCCGGGAATCCATATAATGTCCTACATAGCAATTGCCAGTAAAGAGAAGAATAAATTTCTCTAGTCTTCTTGAAGCCAGGGAATTTCTTATTTCTGCTGGTGTGGCGAATGAGAGTGTTACTCTGAAGTGTCTCGAGTGTCAGCCCTGATGCTGGTGGGGAAGCGAGGTCTCCAGTACACAGAGAGAGCTTTCTATATCCAATAGGTTCCTTGACTTTTCATGTTTCTTAATTTACAATCCATTGTATATCCATCTTAATTCATAATCCAATAGAAGCTATACTGAGAGAAACCAACACCTTATTTTTTGTCCATTATATTGCAATATATAGAATAACAGTGGGAAGATATTGCTGAAAAATAATTGCAGCAAGATATTTCAGTGATGGCTATGCAGCACCTGCTGAGAATAGCTCATATGCTGTTGATTTCAGTAAGAATATTTACTGTAATAAACACAGTGGAGCTCTATTTTTAGTTTAATGTAAAGATCTGTTAAAAAAAAAAAAAAGATTAATTACATTATTCAGTTGTATCTCTTGAATTATCTTAACCATGTGTGGTTGTTCTTAAAATTAACCAATTTAGAATTTTCTAAAGAGCATCTGGGGAACTGTTTAATATATACAACTGAAAGCAATGTAATTACAAACAGAGAAGCAGAAGTAATATTATGTAGTCACAGTTTAGAAACTGAGCTTTGAGTATCTTATATGCCTATATAAATTACTAGTATTAGTTTGCTTCAGCACTTATCTCAATGGGATGTTTTTGCTGTAGCACTTTCATCCCACCTGTTGGTAAACCTGTAAACAACCTCACTCACATTTCTTCTGTGATGTTTTTTCCTCCTCATTTCACCAGTTTCAGCTTCTTTTTAATATATTCACTAATTTCATGCACCTATAAAAATGGACCAAATCACAAAGGAAGATGAGAGCATTTGGAATAGAATTTAAGAAATATTAGAAAAAAACAAGAAAGATATTTCAGGAATTTTAAAAGTAAGTATGTTTATGTATGCATTTGAAATTATAAAGCTCAGTCTTTGTGAAAGATGATTCAGCACTGAAAGATGTATATGTATGCCCTTTACCTAGGTCTGTGCATTGTGCTTTGTACACAACATAATTCTCTGTGGTGGGTAATGATGCAACCTTTTCCACTGGCTCTAACTGACTTTCATAGATGCTGTAGGTTGTATTTACCCACTTAACTTTTAAGGGTTAAAATTATAGAGAACATTATCTTTTCAAGATAGGAGACTACTGGCTTTAAAATAATGGTCATATTTATAGAAATCAGGGTTTATTCACACTTAGCAGTCATAATTCCTATACAAGTGTCATAAACTTACTTTTTTACATTATTTGGGATAGCTCAGATAAGGGGTTTCAAACTAGAGGATTTTTTTTCTCACTTTATTAAAAATACTGAATTTTCCTTAGTTTTTCAGTGTCATACACTTTATAGTGCTTCCTTATTAATGCCTTTGTTTTAAAAATGGGGCAGAGAGACTCCTGATCTCAGCAAATATCTTAGTGAGTATACATTTGCTTTGGGGCAAGCTTAACTTAATATTCATAAATCTGGGAATGCAGAGCTGGAACGTGAGGAGAATCAATGTAGATTCTGAGGCATTAGGTATTGGGGCTAAATATTTGATGTGAACAACTTATCAGAGGATTGGCAACATTATTAAGGTATCATGTAAGAGCCAAGCTATTTCTAAGTTTCAGAAAAACATAGAAAGTTCCCTAGTACTAGTTGACATTTCAATAAAATATGTCTAAGAAGAAAACACCTCGCATAAAGAGATCTCAACAGACTAGCATAAAATAAAACTATAAAGTTGAAATCATTGCAACAAAATAAAACCAAGTTTTTGTTATGATGCTTGAAATTTGAAAATCAATAAAAGCTGGTTTTTAAAATTACAAGCAATAGCTCATGTAATAGCAAATTGAGTGTTGCATGTGGGGTTTAAAAAAGATTTATTTTTGATTGATGAAAAAGTCTCAGTAGATGCCCATTCCATGAACTTTTTGCTCCATAGCTATAGTAACAGTCATTGTCTCAATTTGTACCATGGATAAAAACTGGCAGATCAATGGCAAAAGACAGTTCCCGTGTCAATAGACCTTTGTAAAAAAACTTCTTCCAGCAGTTCTCTCTCTTCGATAATAAGGGGAGTCTGTGTTCAGCATTGCAGATGATAAGGACATGGGATGGTATAGAAATGGTGTGGGGCAGCCTGGACACCAGACCCTGGTCTGGGGTTGTGCACAAGGCACTTGATTATGAGGTTGCCTCACCTGCTTCAGAGCCACTGGGATTTTGGCTGGACAAGGCCAATCATTGCATTTCAATGATTTGGGGAATGTAAACTGTATTTTAGCTATGATGTGTGCCCCCTATGATGTTTGATTCAGAGAAGATATGTATTGCTTCCAAGTCATTTATGAGGCACCTGTCCTGCAGGCCTATATGCAGGAGCAGCTATTCTTTGGCACAGTTCATACCTGGGAACTTCTGCATTTAATGACCTATGACAACTAGGCATTTTTTTCATTGGCATTTTAAAGAATTCTATTGAAGATTAACAAGAAGAAGCAGAATCCATCTTAGCTGTGCTCATTTTGCAGGTCTAGATGCAATAAAAAGCATTAAAACTTTTTATTTTCTCCTTATTGAAGTCAGCAGATCCTGCTCAGAATGTTGAAAAGGACTGGCTCTGTGGAATAAAACTGTGCTATTATTACTCAGACATGGTTACACTCAGCGTAGGGGTAAAAAAAAAGACTTTTGAGAAGTGCAGGACTACTCTATTTTACCTGTGGCTCATTGATGTTAGCTAGTGTAAAGTTTGTCAAATTCCTATTCTTTTGGTCATCAATGGTGATCTTTTTCTAGAAATATCAGGCTTTAATTTCTTAATTTGTGCTGTGTCTCTCAGGTGAAATTTTCAAACCAAAATGTGAAAAAAAATCTTTACATCAACACTGTGGTCTACTGACTTAAGAGTATGGACCCAGAAACTAAAAGCATTGGAGCTGCGGTAGCAATGTGCTGCCTCTCAGCTTAGCAGTGGTCATTGAGCAGTAGGTATGATCTTTGTCCCACCTCAGCTACAACTGAAAACTAGTTAATATTAAATCTATTAGTATAGATCATATACTATTTTGTAAGTGTTTAGGAGCAGATATAACCTTTAAAGACTGTCCCCACTTGGCTGAGAAGTAATTATAGCTGAAATCCCGCATGGCTTTTGTTCCTGCCCCTTCATTAGAGGCCTCCATCTTTGAGTCCTCCACCAGCATTTATATGCTACAGTAGCAGTTGTCTTACACAGTCTGCATTACAGGCTTTCCCTTGTAGACTTATCTAAGGCTGCAAAGCTCTTTCATGCTGTCACAACAGCATTAAAAAAAAAAAAAGAGAATAGTCTGCGCACACTGAAATTTCCACAAGTGTATTTTAAAGAGAGAATAAAACATACTGAAGTTGTCCTCAGTCTATAATTTTTATACTTCCCTAAAGCACGTATAATCACATGAGAGCACTCTAGAAGAAACAACTTTTTTCTTTGTGAGACAAATTATATGTAATTTTTATAAATGTATTTCACATTCTCACTGTGTGCAGAATCTCACAAGAATTATAACATGAGATTTCACAAAAGTTGCAATTATGTGAAGAAGAATTTAGAAAAAGTGTATGAAGAACATAGGCTAAAATTCTTGGTATGTTCTGGATATATCCACTGAAACCAAATGAATGTATGTGTGATAGAAAGATAATAAACTTTCTCAGGACTGTGATCAAGATGACAACCGCAGGCTTTCTGCTTTTTTGCAAGTTATTGGAAACAGTGCTTGAGTTGTTTGTTGGTGAATACTTGTTAGAATAGTAGCTACTTACTGAATTTAACCTTTGAAAATTGAACAGAATTAATAATTCAATAAACATGGTCACACCTCTCCAAACCAGTTAAACTTCTTTGACAAAAAATAACAAACAAACAAACCACCACACAGGTTTCAGTAGCTTCACTTTCATGTATACTGTCACAGGTTATAAATTCATATATTGTTATATTTTCAGAAATGTTTGGTAACAAAATTTCTTATTAAAATTGAGCCTTCTCAGCTTCAGAAATAGTTCAGGTATGCTCTGAAGAAGATGCAAGACAGTCTGTTAGTGGTTCCATAAAGGTGAAGACAGGGAGCACTGTGCAGTTCAAATAACAGATTACCAAAATGGACAAATGCAAAATAAATGACTTAAAATATTATTATTACTGGTCTTTTTTTAAAAATTGAGCTACCTGCATATGTAAACACAATTTTGCAAGGTGAAAAGAGGGACTTGGTGTAGCAGAGAAGCTCATATGGGTAAGAATGATTTGCATAGACAGAAGTTAGCAGTAAATTTCCAGTGAAACATTTCTATTTGTTAATAAAACTTGTTTTTCTGATATTAAAAAGGTGGTTTTCACTGTGTGGGAGGTTATAAGATTTTTACTGTTCCTTCCATTTTTTTTTTGTTTTTCACCTACATTGTTAACAAAATTCAATCAAATGGACCAGCAGACTAATCAAAATGATGCAATGATGAATAACAAAGTAGGGTAGTATCCATAGACGTCTGAGAAATTCGGTGTTCATCTTAATTTCTTTTTTCTTTTATACATAACAAAATATATTTTTCTCCTAGAGGTTAGCAAGAAAAGCTATAAAATCAGTTCAACTTGTAAGACTGTAAGGTGTTCTAAATAGCTTACATAGCCAAAACATGTCCTTTTGGACCACAAATTTCCTGACAAAGATACTGGTTTTATACCAGTTTGACCTATCTTATAAACTTTGTAATGTACACTTATCTCTTATGCAGTATTTTTATCAGTGTTAATTTGGAGCTGTGAAGATTTTGGGTGTTTGTTGGTTTTTCGGTTTTTTATTTCGAGTAACAGCTTTCAACCAATCTTTATTATGTGCTCTGCGAAAAACATTGTGACCTAGTAAATAAAAGATTTCTATGCCTCATATTTCCTGTATATGCTTTTGTAGGTTATTTAAACTTTTGGGTCATGCTAGTACAGTCTGGTCTACCAGCAAAATTCAGAGCTTAGTTTGTAAAACCATGATTTGTATGAGGGAAATTCTGTGGCATTTTAGCATCACTGAGGTGTTAAGTGTGTTTATGAAAAACACTAATCTTATTCTCTGCAAAAAGTATCAATCCCCAGGATGAATATATTTATTTAGCAGACAGAAGAGTGTACAAGATTTTCAGAACAGGACTAGTGAGACAAGTACTGTGACAAGGAAAGCTTTTGATCTGGGGAGTGCAGGAGGAAATAAAGACCTGTCAGTCAACGCTGGACTGCCACCTGGTGCTCACAGGGGTAGGAGCTGCCTGCCTGGGCTTTTCTTATCCCTTATCTTCCAAATTAATTGAAGTCAGCATGGGAACTTGCCCATTTACTTAATTGTTCATAACTTTAGGACTGTGTGATCCGAATTATTACATTCTGAGCAGTGTAATAATGTAAAATGACAAACTTTGTTAAGATTAAATTGTATCTTTAAATTATTTAGAGGTTTTAACTGTTGATTAAAAAATTCACCTTCATAAAACATGTAATTGTGGTTTTATACAAAATAATATGTACATTCTGACTGTGGCAACACTGTAGAAGCTAATTAACTGTTTCTGGACAGTTCTGTTGAAGAAATATGTACATGCATGATTTTACTTGGCATTAGCTGTCTCAAATTGTTTTCTACAGAAAGGATAAACTAATAGACTAAATACTGTATATATTTAAGATGGGTTTTTTTTTGTTTCTGTCAGAATCCCATGGGTCAGACGGACACATCAGATCTTACTCTTTTCACATAAGCTGGGGTTCATATTGTTTAACTTCAGCCACTCTGGTAAGGGAGAAGGGATACTTCCATGGTCTTCAGAAGCAGTGGGACACTTCCAGAGGGCAATGTATCCTACCCAAGATTGGCCTCCTAAGACAGAGGAAAGATGAAATCAACTCTAGAAATGTCCATTTCTCCTCATTGATTAGAGCCTGAGAAGCGAGATCGGACAAGTAAAGCTAATGAGAGGAATTTCACTTAAACTTTCTTATTTGACAAATTCTACTTTTTTGACACAAAGAGCATATCTCAGCTTTGAGCCATGACTGACTGATGCTGCATATTAACTTTCAATGGATTTCCCTCCATGCTGTGAAATAATCGTTTAATAAAGCTTTCAGGGGCAGTGTGAACCTTAGTAATATAGATTTAATAGATCTGTTGCCTGGGAATTTAAATCAAGGCTTAGGCCCAATGCCAGTATTAAGGTAAAAACCTCCATAGGCAGCCTTGTCCCCTGTGTAGGTCTTAGACAATCCAAACCTGTTTTGGTAGTATTCTTCTTAGTGAGAATGTTGACAGTAGTGCTCAGTGCAGACCTCTGCCAGAGATAAAAAAGAGCATCCCAGTTTGGAAGATAAATAAAATCTGCTAGATGATAATATTTTCCACTGCTGAAATCTATCTTGCATGATCTGGTCCTTGAAAGAACTTATGGAAACATACTCTTAATTGCTTGCAGCATTTTCAAAAGAATACATTTTTTTCCAAGGACTGTCACCATTATATTATGTGCAATTTGTATATGTATATATTTTAAAAATCCACATATTCACAGTCAGATGTATACAAAATTGGTTCATAATAGTTCACTCTATAAAAAAAAATTTGGTAATCACATGCTGGATGGAATGAATGAATATTTATTACATTCTCCCCTACAAAACATGAGAGAGGCACAACAGGGTCCTGTCCTTCACCTTTAACTAATCTTCTAGCTCTGCTCCTGTTTTGCTTAATAATTTTGAAAATCATGATGTAAATTCAAGTAATATGTAGTATGCTTTAACACAGTAAATACTAATGTGCTTTTCTAAGTAAGTTATGACCTTGGTACAGCTTTTAACCAAGGAACCAGCCTTTGCTATGTAAAAGGCCTGGAAACAGGTCACTCTGAGATTTGGAGAATATAATGTGAAAACAGATGTAGCACCACACTAGGAGTTGATACTTTGTGCTTACCTAGTACCAAGGCCTATGCTGGAGAGTATGTTTACTTCATTTCTCCATTTTAAAACAAGAAAAATAGTTGAATCTTTGGGCTTCATGAACATCAGCAGCTCCTCTGTGGTGAGATTTTGTACAGGGACTGCAAACAGAGTAGAAAGATGCAAAACAAAAATATTATATGCTTTCCAGCATTTCTACAGCATAAAGAGGCAGACAAAAAGCTCATCACAAGCTCTTGATGGAATGGGTTCCCTAATAGTGAGGCTTTGAATCAGTGAGTAGGTCCACCTCTGCTTAAAAACAATTTTGCACCTGTACTGCAAGGTGGTAATCATCTTTAAAGTCTTTATGTAATATTTAATTTATGATACGTATGAAAGTACAAAAATATAGAAATAAAAAGCCATTTTTAGCACTATATTTTAAAATATTTGGACAAGACATTTCTTCGGCATATGCATCTATAACAATTGATTTGAGCAGCATGTAAACAATTAAAAATTCAGTACTGTGTCTAGAATGCCCAGTCTAACATAATTATCTAACACAATTAGTCTTTATTTCTTGTAACAATGTAAATCCAATAGCAGTGGTTAGAAAAGTGTAAACCTTGGAAGCAGTTTCCAGTAGGAGAAATTTAAGATCTAATGATGGCATCTTGAAAGACTGTACCATTAGAAGATTTGAGGTGTAGGACTGTCCTACTGTTGACAGTCCATCAATTATGAAATACTTTACTGACACTTTAATCAATGACAGATAAATTTAAAACATCCCAATGACCTTACTGCTCTTTCAAATCTTGGGTTAAAGAGAAAAAAAAAAGAGCTAATCTGAATCCTTGATTCCCATTTTGGCAGCTTCTGCAAGTGAGCTGGAAAGTGTCTGCTTAAAAGGAATAGCTCAACTGAAACAAATTCCTCTTGCTTTTGTCTCCAATTGAACTGCACTGTGGAAGGACATGAAATGTAAATGCACTGCCTAAGAGGTTTACAGTAAAAGGTAAGGTACAGTCTCAGGGTGACTATTAACATCTCCATTGTGTAGCAAATACTCAGAATGGTAAAAGGCTGTTGTTCAAGAAACAAGTAAAACAAAGCTTTAGTGTTTTTTAAAGATCCTCAGTAGAGATCTCTAAATTTTTCATGTGAGTTGTTGTCCTTGTAGCCTTGTTAAGAGCTGTTATTAGAACTGCATGAAGAAACTGCTAGTTATTCAGGGGTATGAAGTTATATGAAACAAAAGTATGGAAGAAGAGTGGGAAACATCCTTATATTCTATAGTGTAATATATAGAATATGATTAATATGTTCTGATCTTCAGAATGATGCTTCAATTTAGCTGGAGAAATTTTCTTCGAACATTTATGCTGATTTGTGCCCATTTGTGGATCAAACTTTGAGGCGAATGAGCTTTATGTAGTCATGTTTGTATGAAATATTGTATGCTTACAATTTTGCAAAGTAACTAGTCCAGAAAGGGGATTGGATAGGGGATTCCTCTAAAGCCCATGAAAGTTAATGGTAAAGTAATCCACATTGATTTTAGTAGATATTACGTGATGCCTTATGTGCAAATATAAATAATTTCCAGCTGAAGTTCAGCTTACAAGCGTTTACATAACTCTCATTTCATTTCATAGGCTCCTGGACTGGTCTTTTGAAAATATTGCAGATGGGACATTCCGAGTATTTCATATTGTGGTAGGTAAAATATTGTGCATCCTAGTTAATCTTTAAAGTGCTGAGACCTTTACCTTTGAGGTAAAGGATGAACTAGATGATCTCTCCAGATCTTTGCAGCCTTTCTCTATTCTTTTTTAGTTGTATAGATGTAACAATAAGCGATTCATCATATTGAAAGTTTTTAAAATGTAATTGCTGACTTACAGTTGTGAAGTTTGATTCATCCATCTCTTTTATGCATGTTTTGATGGGAAAATATGGCAAAATTCTGTCATTAATATAACAATTTAAAGAAAATGCAAAGTTCAAAAGTGGGTTTCTGCAAGAAATTTGTATGCCTACACTGTAATGTGACTTAAGGAACAATTACAGGTGGAGTCATTCTACTAGGAGAATTTTAGGGTCATAAAGTAGACTTTGTTGTCATTTACACTGAACTGAATTCATTGACTTCAAAGAAGTCAGTGTGAATTTAAAGTGTTTTATTTGAGATGTCAATACAGACCACAGGCTGAAATGTATTGAAACTCACATATGAATTCAGTTAAATTAATTAGAATTGCAGGAATACATCAAAAAGTGCATACATAATTTTGTTATTTACTTCACTGAGCCAAACGTAGAAATTGAATCAAAAAACCCTATTCAGAATAAGATTGTTGTTGTTTTCTTTTATAAAACATAAGTTTAGCTTTGATAGGTGAAATTCTGTGGGAGCTGCATGGAAGTACAGAGAATAGGACAGAAAAATTCCATTTCATCACTTTTCAGAAAATGGTGTGAAGGTCTCCTAAATGAGATCCAGCAATCACTCTGTGAAATAGCATCGAGGTGTGGACAAGAGAGAAAAAGCAACTTCCTATCCCAAGAGAAGGCTTTCTTTCCTTCCACTAGAGCAGCGTGTGGCTGAAGACCAGAGTTGACATTGATCTCACCTGGTATTGGACAGCTGTATCTCAATGAGCTACCCAACATATCTGGGAGTACATGGAGACAAATATGCGTTTTTGGGTGCAGTATATGCAATCTGCTTTAAAGGATGGGACTGCTGCTCTCACTATGAAGGGTGTCTTGGATCAGAGGAGTGTGAGAAGTTGTTTCACTATTCATTTTTTTTTTTCAGTAGCCAGCTGAGTTTGTGACCTAAAGGCATTTCTTTATTCATGGAAGAGATCTGTCTTTTCTATTAAAACCAGTGCTTGAACCACATGCCAGAAAGCTGGATGCTGCTACTCTGGTACTTTCAGAGGGGAAATTTGAAGAGCAGTAGGTCATCTTTCCTGTCTCTGTAGTAAGAAATGGGTAGTTGGATTGCCCAGATGTATTACATCTTCTGGGGATTTTCTTTACCCAGATGAATGAAGAAAGGTTACTATTTTATGTATAATATCTTGATCACCCAACCCCACACTCCAGGTGAAGGAGACTTGGAACAGAGCTTTTGTCAGACGTTATGACAGGATTTCTGTATGAAAATATTTCCATGTCTTACATTTTACTTCCTACTTGAAAACTTCCACGGGAGAATTTTTCTGACTAATTCTGACCACAAATATATCTCAATGATTTTGTTACAGTATCCTGATACATTATTGTATCCTAATCCCAAGGGTGGAAGTGGTATGTGTTTTAATCTAGTCCAAAACAAATGATGAATGAAATTTCAAGCCTAGGTAATATATTAAAAAATGCAAAATTCAGCCAACTTGAATGATTTTATTGTAAATATTGTTTTGTGCAAATGTTTTGTTCAAGAAAAGCAACTCTTAGAATAAAACTTAATATACTTAAATTTGTTTTGATGGAAAAGGCAACACATTGTTTAAATAACTGTTTCATGCTTGCTAGACAAAGTTTTGAAGTTTTCAATGGAAACCCAGAGTATTTTAATGAAAATTATTCTCCCAAGGGATGAGAAACACTTTCTGCTTGTATGTAAATTTCTATTTTCTAAATAAAAAAAGCAGCCACTGTGCAGTTTATAAGTGTGAAACAGTTTTCTTCTTTTCTAACCCACTGCAGACTTTACTGCTGGAAAAGTAAGTAGTTTATTAGGCTAGGTTAATTTAGATTAATCTGACTATTTTACAGTTAAAGCTGTAAAATACATCACAGATCTTAATTGCCCTTCCTGATTATCCCAGAATTGTATCAGATTTTCAGTTATTACCTCTTCCAGAAAGTCTGGTCTAGCTATCTTCTCAGCTCAGAAGAACAGAAGGCGGTGGATGCTACATACCTGCTCATGACTGGGCGATGCTTCTGTTTTGTGTTGCCTCCCTACTACTGACTGCTGCCATTTACATTCTTCCTGGCACATTAGTCAGGCCATGATTTGCCATGAATGTGTTGTAGACTGGAAGTTTTTAGAAGCCCTGTGCTTTTCAAGTCGACACATCTCTTTCTTTAGGAGAAACACTGCACTTTCTGTTCATTAATGAAATGCCTACCACACTTTGGCAATGAACAAGTGGGTGATGATAAAACCACAAATTTCCCTGGGCTCAGAGAGGAAGGAAAAAGATGGTTCTATAGTATATAAAAAAGGACACACCAGAAATATACAAAAGACATACTCCAGTAAATATGGAGACCAATGAGAACATAACCATGGGTTTCAATTTCTTTTATATATGGCTCAGGCAGGGAATATAATATTGTACACTGTGTGTTTTATTGTGCTAAACATGGATTTTAATATAGACAACGCAAAAGTAAAAATGTATGTCATTGCCTGACTTTGCTATGATTTCTTTATTTTTTGCTTTTGGGTGGCTGCAATATTGCCCTCTTCCTTTAAAGCTACGATGACTTATAATCACTAATGCACATATATTTTGAACAGAACTGAAGCACATCTCAAATATGGTTACACATGAAATCTTAAAGCCCAACTAGTACTTTGACCATGAAGGCAGGGTTTGTGGGGAAATTTCTATTGTCAAAGAAGTGTGCAACCAAGCACAATTGTTCCAGAAAAGCCTTTGAATAAAAATGCTATAGATAATGTTTTAAATTTTTAAATAGTTTGGGGTGTCTTTTCTGTGATAGATATATTCTTTTTGATGTTAGTGGTAACATACATTCCATCAATCAGTCTCCCCAGTGACCTGGTGAAGTTTGGTAGTATATCTATTAAAATGTTCCTTAAGTTCATCCACCTTGGTTTTTTCTACACCAGTTTCCCCTTCACAAATTATATCTTGTTGAGAGGCAGCAGGAAAAAAAAAGCCTCACTGTGTGTGTGAGGAATATTTTCCACTGATCTTGAAAAAGCAATTAAGGAATGTTCCATTTATTCTTCCAAAGCCAATGTTTACCTTTTTGAATACTTTTGATTATTTTTCCCTCTTAACTCATGGTATTTTTCAAACTTTATTTATTGCTTTTAAAGCAATTCTGTGTCTGCTTGTGTTAGATATTTATCACTTGCAGTGAATGCTAGATTACTCATGAGATTGAGGCAAATCACTGGAAAACAGAGAGGAAAAATCAGAATCCTTGCAATATCTTTCACATTTTCCCACTCTGCCATGTAGTGTTTTAAAGAACACTAATAAGAAAATGCACCTATGAAACTATACTATTGTTTTAAATACTAATGTAATATGAACGAATTTTTATTGAAATCAACTATATAGTCCTGAATAATTTTTTATAATTAACAAACAAGAATAAGCACGTCTGTTACATTTTTATTGTACATTTAATTGTGCTGTAGTAGACCAAAAATGTCCAAATCTCCTAGAAAAAAATGTTTTAAAATTCAAAAGACATACAAATTATTTCATTTTGCATTGTTTACTCTGATTACACATCCACTTGCTCTCACTATGTAATATTCAGACAGATTTTTGCTTTTTGTATTCAGATCTATAGGAGGTGAGCATATTTATCATATTGCAAAAGAAAAATCCCATTGTAGGTTAATCAACACTGGAAATATTTTAAAGATCCGTTGCATGAAAAATTCATTTCCACTGTATACAATTAACATTTGCATTTTAAATTATATTTATGTAGGTATGAACAACATCTAGAAAACATTTTCATGCAGCTGTATTGTACTATAAAATATTACAAAGCTTTAGTGACAGACTATTTATAGTAGATATTTTTCTAGGAATCATGATGATTAAGAAAAAAATCCCAAACATAAAATGCATATGTAAGAAACCTTTAGTATTATAAGCATTGTAATAAGTAAATTCTGCAAATTCAAGGTCTCAAACAGTTCTATAACTCTTCCTATTCAAACCTAATACAGCACAACACAATTTTTACAGTGCCCTTTGTGCTAGTATCCTCGAGCACTTTAAAATGAATAAAGTTAAAATTAGCAATGTAGCACTCAATTTCCTAAAGGAGTTACTTTAGAAAAACGAAGTAAAATCAATGCCTTAAATGTTTGGATTTAAAACCCTGCCAATTGTAGCTCTTTTTATTTCAAGTAGCAAAGTATTCCAAATCTCCTGAACAAAATGTCTGAAGGCTGTATAGGTTTAGGATATCAAAAAAGTATTTAAGAATTATAAAACCGTCATCTATCAATCTCTGAGTACATACTGATAGGCATGGAAAGTAAATGTAATAGCTAGGTATAGCTATACAGCAGCCGTTGCATGAAATAATAAGCTAGTAGTTTATTTGCATTTCTATAGTATGTTTCACCTGAAGATCTCAAAGTGGGCCCTTTATTAATTCCAGAGAGCAATATAAGCCAGTTACAAAATGCAACAGTGAACTGCAGTAGTGCACAGAAAAAAAAGGAGTTTTGTTTGAGCAGCAAGAGTTGCAACTCTCCAATAGATGATGGGGTCAATTGCACATCAGGAGGCATCACTTGTGTAACAGGGCTGTTTGTAAGTGATTTTATTGAACACTATTCCAAAGTTGATTACTACAGGTCCTGTATTTACATATACAGCCATCATTTGCGAGAAATGGGGTTTTGTAGGAAATGAGATTTTGTACACTGCAGGTGTAGCAGGAAGCCCTACAGAAGCAATGGCTGTGTTCTCTCCTGTCTTGCAAAAGCACATAAATATATATCAGAATCTATAGATGAAAAATACAGGAAATCCATATGGTATGAACTCTAGTTATTTTTGCTAATGAGCTTGATAATATCAAAAGAAACAAACTTGTTTTCAAGCTCTGGATAAAATTGGAGAGTCACCTTTTGAACTACAGAAAACTAGTTATAATTCATTTTGTTAGTGTTAGGGGGTCATGAAACAGGAACATAAGAGTCATAGACATGTGACATGTACTTATGAGCAGCTTATAGTCTCACAATGAGGAATCTGGTCATTAGTGAGTCCTGGAAATGGAGTTATGGGAATTCTTAGTCTTGAGTAACCACATGCAAGAAGGAAAGTGAAGATCAACAGCTGGTGTCCCTTAGCACAACTCCTCCAGTCACATATGTTGTAAGGCAACATGAGAGCAAGATACATGGTGTATAGTCACCTGCAACTTCTATTTGTAGCCATAGTCTGACTCATTTTAGCAGTTTTTCAGTTTTTCCCTTTTCTTCCCTATTGCTACAATTGACTGTATAACAAACTACTAACCTCCTCCCTTGTCTAGCTATCTCTAATTTCCATTGTGCCCCAGTTAGCTAATCATTCACCAGTAGGGCAGCCTGATCCAACAAACCTGCTTTGAGCAGAAGGTCAAACTAGATGACTCTGGAGATCCTTTCCAGCCTCTGTGGTTTTGTCATTCTATGATTAATGGAGAGTTGGGTCACCTTTTTCTTTATATGATTTCTGCTTTAATTTAGTGTTGTAATTGAGGACAAGGTGCTGCTTAGTTATCGTTTTAAAGGCTTGCTATCATTGCCCTCCATTTCTTTTCTGAACGCAGTGAGTAAATGAATGCTATTTGTATAAGCTTCGAGTTTTATGAGTGCATCCATATCTTTCACTTTAGTGATACATGCACTGATTTTGTCCATGATAATATGAACTGTCAGAAAGATGTTTGTGCTGACTCTGCATACAGCTGTGTCTATGAAGAATGCAGCTATTTTGAAGAGCACTGAAATGGTCCTGAAACCATTGAGACCAGGATTGGTTTGTATATCTCTATCTTGAGGGTTTTTTTTTGTTTTTTGTTTTTTGTTTTTTTTTTTTTTTTGTTTTTTTTTGTTTGTTGTTTTTTTTTTTTTTTTGTGATTTTTTTTTTCAGTTTTGTTTTGATATCTTTTATGGTCTGACAAGGATGGCCTACTGGCACAACAGGACAGATTTTGTATGGCAAGAAACACTGCATCACACAAATTACTAATTACACAAAAAATCTGCGTTGTGGAGATGATCTTAAACAGATATTTCAGCTTTCATAAAAAGCTTTTCTTCATTTGTTGAGTGACGAAAGACCACTAAAGTCTCATCAGTCTGAAAAGAGAGATATGAAACCCTTTGCTGATGGATCTTTGCCACAGAGCTGGCAGGAGGGCATAGGATGGGAAAGAAGCAAGATGAAGATTTTCCAGGTGTAGAGAAAGGGTTGTCTTTGTGTTAGAAAGAAAAGGTGTACCAGAACATGTCAACTGTCAGGAGGAATGACAACATACATTAGAACTGGGAAAGCTGCACATCCAGAAATTAGTCTTCAGGTGTTTATTGTAACAAGAGACTATCAATGAACTCTTGGGTTGTTAAAGTTTGTAGAAGCTTTGCTACTTGCTGCTGTGTGTCTCAGGATTTCCATAGCTTTCTGTGGTACAAGGTGATTGAAACTTGATTTCTTTCATTGTATTCTGAATGTCCATAAGAGAAACAAATGAAATAACTAGCAGAAAATCAGCTTCCTCCATGGAAAGAAGTGGATTTTAAACCAAGGCATTTATTAGATGGCACAACCAGAGAGAAGTACTGGGGAATTACAAAACCTATTCCCCCCTACCTTCCTTGTGAAGATGGGTTCTACCACCCATCTGAAGATGGGTGGCGTGGAAGGAAGGAGGAAACGTAGACAAAGCTCTGTTACAAACTGAGGCTCTAATGAATATCTAGTTCGTTATTGCTGGCCTAACCTCTCCCAGGTTGCTTTGGTATTGTGGTATGGGTTTTTTTTTGACGTTTCTATATGTCATGGGTTCAGCAGTAGCAGTCATTTTTCTCCTTCTTAGTACTTGGTGCAGTACTGTGTTTTTGACTTGTGGCCTGAGAACAGCGCTGATAACACCAGTGTTTTTAGTTATGGCTTAGTGATGTTTGGTCTGGCCAAGGACCTTCTGAGCCTCATGCTCTGCCAGGGAGGAGAGGGAGCCGGGAGGAAGCAGAGACAGGGCACCTGACCCAAACTGACCAAAGAGGTAT